>JAFIDM010004315.1:68035259-68074042 GCA_023159025.1 Thereuonema tuberculata
TGGAACTAAATCGCTGTTCTGCACAGTGGCGCCACACCGTGTCGACAACTGGGACTAAATCGCTGTTCTGCACAGTAGCGCCACACCGTGTCGACAACTGGAACTAAATTATAGTTCTGTACAGTAGCGCCACGCCACAGAGCGTCGACAATTGGAACACATGGGCAAATGCGGCACTTCGTTGGGTTATGTGCGGCTCCCAATATCTCTTGATAAAAATAGAATTAAAAAAAAATACAAAATAATTAGTTCAAAATTTAATATTTGTTTTTCATTTTTTATTTTCTTCTATATGTATTTTTTATACTTTATATAGCAGTTACGATGTGTGTAGAAATGTAATTAAATTTGAATTTGTGTATTTAATACTATGGAACGTGATTATGGTGTGGCTCTTTATACATACGAAAATCCAGAATGTGGCTCTCGATGACCTCATGTATGCCCATACTTGGTATATATTATGTTCATCAGAAATATTTATTCTAAATAGTTTGCCCAATTGGGTTGTAACATCATTGTTTCAAGCCGAACATTAGCTGCCAATAATTATCTTCCAAGGATATTTCTTACATAAGCCACAATTTTTCTTTTCCTAAAAAAAAATTGTAAATGTATTTTGCCAATTGTAAATACTTAAAAGAAACTTTAAAAACTAAAAGCAAAATATAAATAGTGTAAAAATCCTTAATGGAAAATGTCTTGATTACATTGCCATTTTGCACAATTGCAGAGTAATACATAAAAGTAAATCCTATAGTGGTAAAAGGTAGTGAAATATATACTCTGCTCAAATCTACTATTTATAACAACTCTGTGGTGGATGTTGCAATAGAAATACTTTCCTGAAATCCTCATCTGAAATACAAAAATATCTGAAGATCAATATCTTACCAATAATAAGATAGGATTTTCCAGCTAACAGTAGCATGGGATGTAAGAATGAATGAATGTAACATATGGAGGATTGAAGCAGAAAAATTGAACAAGCCTGGGATCTCATGCTACAGAGATAAACCCTGCCTCCACCAAAGATGCTGCTCGATGCGATGACCAAGGTAATGGACAATCGTGTGGCATCGTAATTTCTATTGCAGGAGGCTTCCATATGCATATTTCTTGGAGGATTGTGTCCACACATCTAAATACTTTCCATAAACCAGTGTACGAGGTACAAGTCATGCAATCCCAGATTTCAAAAGCCCCAACCCATAAAAGTTCATTAGGGAGGCATAAGGTAATTAAACGAGTAAACATGTAAAGGGAATGACACGACTCCTGCACCTTTCACTCATAGATCTGGACTAAGGAACATCAGTATGGCTGGATGTCTGGTCCATATGAATGTTCATCAATGGAGCTTTGCTACCATAAAGCTGTGGGACATAGGTGCCATAGAATGGCATACTTCAGTCTCTTGAAAGTATGCAGCATTTACCTTAGCATTAGCAGCCACTCTGATCAGTAGGAGATGGCTACAAACTTAGTATCCCGAGACAATCATGAAGAGTTTCTCTTTGCATTCCCACACTAAGTCTACTCATCCTTTCTCTCTGATGTGCCAGTCACATATCACCCTGGGTTAGCTGATTGTCCAGGTAGACCAATATGAGCTAACAGTCAAGTGCAAGATGCGATTCGTACAGTTTTCTTACATAGGGTGAAGTGTTCATATGCTGTTCGGTGAGTTTATAACCATGTGCTTAGTGGATCCTGTGCATGCCAAGGTTGTTTCAGATGACATTCCCACAGCCCATTGTGATTTTCCTAACCTGTTGGCCATGCAACGTTGTGGGTAGGTGGGTTCTCCTGTGTGACCATATGATCTTCAGCCGACTTGTCTGCATCGTTGGGTTCCTGTTTTGGCAGTATCTTTGGCCTGGGGGTCGAGTTGATGATTTCAGCAGATTGTGTGGCTAATGGTACATTGGCACTGTTTTTTAATCACACTGTAGAGCATTTTGACGGAAAGGGCAGAAATATAACCTTCCCAGAACAGCATTATTTTCTCAGACATTACAGCCTATTCAACAACTGATAACACCGTAGGATAACAATGCCTGAATATGAACATCAGCATATGAGATACATTGTATCATGCAGTGTATAGGCAGATTCAAAATAGTTTAATTTTATCTGCCTCAACCCTCTATAGTAACCATGCTACTTCTAGCTGGAACACCCTGCTAAACATTTTTTTTTTTTTTTTTTTTTACTTCTAAAGATAGGCTAATGTAATTATTGATATTTCTTTTCTTGTATATATTATTATATTATCGGTTAGGATATCTATCAGATCAATGCAGAATAGCACGCTGATGACAGAGGATGTCATCATTAACAAATTTTCAAAGGAAGATATATCAAGTTGCAATGGGATCACTGCTGTATGGGAAGGGATTGACAGGTATTTTAATCTTTCATTGCATTCACAAAAACAACTTGAAAAAGAAAATATGATAGATAAAACGTGAGAAAAAGAAATTCCTCAATCCCAACTAATAGTTGGATGATGTTACCGATTTCTTGATGTTCCAAAATAATATTGCTCCCATCCCCTATAAAAAATATTCATTACCTGCCTACTGTGCTAAATGCGAGAGCAACTGTAAAACACTAGTGTTAATTCCCTCATTCTTTGAATGTTTGAAGCCTATTTCTTCAGAAACAATCAATTCAATCCCTAGTGTATCTATGGAGTAAGAGTGCATTTAAAATAGATAAAACTCTGAAAACAGACTGGATTTCTTTTCTACACATCCATAATGTAGTTGTGGTCCCAGGTACAATTTTTTTTTTTTTAAGTGCAAAATGAAATAATCAAGCTTATTCTGCATTTCCCTCCTAAATATTTTGGGCAAGTAACTATCAATATGCTGTTTTCCTGTGATTTGAGCCCACCAGTCATAACATTAAGCTTCAATTTCAATCTCTCCAATAGACCATCTGGATTTAAACTGTAAAAATATTTAAAAGTGTCCTTTTAAAATTCCCAAAAAATTTAAAACATTCTAGTTGGAAGATATAACGAATTTCAACATTTTACATCATGGGCATGTTTAGTACTCGTGAGATTTGGAATGTGTATTATGTTTCATTAGAACCATCTCAATCAGAACTAAAATACGTAGTAGTTCAAAATGTAGTTACCATCTGCTGCATCTACAATAATATTCAGAATCAGCCAATGTCAAAATCTATTGCTAAAATATACCCAAGCTTAAATAGACCTGGATCTAATTGCAAATTGCAACTACAGTAAAACCTCGTTAAGTCGTCACTCAAGGGACCAAACATTTTTGACGACTTAAGCGGAGTGACGACTTAGGCGGAGTGGGAATTTTTGAAAAAAAAAAAAAACAAACAAAAAAACACTGAATACAGTATTTTCATGAATTGCTGTAGGATTCGGTGAGAAAAACAAGATTTTCAGAAATCAATACATGCAAATGAGTGGAAAGTCAAAAAAAAAATACTTTTTATAGTTGCCACATTATAATTATTTTAAAAGGCAATGTCTGTCTTTGAAACGTTCCAGCCAACCATTGCTGCCGCCAAAATCTTCAATGTTCAACTCCTTAGCAATTTCCATGGCTTTTTCTTTGAGAATCAAGGCAGAAATCGGCACATTTTGTGATCTGGCATGTTTTAGCCATCGAACTAAAACCTCCTCGATCTCATCAAACTTCGATTTCCTCATCTCTTTCTTTTGTCTTTGCAGTTAGCTTCTTCAATTACTTGTTTCGATGAAAGAATATCGTTTAATGTAGTCCTGGGAATACGATGTTCTTTGGCAAAAGCTGTTTTCGAAACATTTCATTTTTCAAAAAGTGCAATTAAGTCTTTTTTTTTTCTTTAAAACATAACGAGGTAAGTTTTTGTTTCCCTGACATATTACAAATGTCATCGAACCACGAAATTGCAAGATAAAAAATAGCCGTTACTGCGGGGCTTAAATAGTATGAAATGAAATCACACTCAGCAGCGGTAAAGAAAAAAAGGCTACACTTGACAAGAGTCGCAGCGAGAAGTGTGTAATTTCCCACGTGAAAATTCCCCGTAAAGGCTAGGCTTTCTTAGAGTGAAGGGGCGGGGCTAAAAAGATAGGCAAAATTGAGAATAAAGATGCTTTTCGCCATTTTTGGGGGTGACGAGTTATCCGGAGTAGAATTAAATTTGGTGACGAGTAAAAGAGGGTTATTCTACATTATATTCTATGAGACCTTGTCGGGACCAAAGGAAAACGACGACTTAAACGAAGTGATGACTTAACGAGGTTTTACTGTATTAAAATACTATCGATAGACATAGTGTCTGTAAATAGTGTTCTGCTTTAGTGCTCTTAAAGAGTGAAATAAAAATCCAAAACACCTTAGTTTTATTATACGTTTATTGAATAAGTCGTAATTGTTGTCAGGTATGAAAATACCCGTAATTCCCTTAAGCAAATCTAGATGAATTTTTGATCAAAAGAATAATTCTTTTATCATTTACAATTATCACTTTTGTCAATTTCATTTCAGAAACAATAAATAAAACAAAACATTCAAATTTGAACTTACTGTTTTCTTAAAAAAAATAATAATAATAAGCTTAAACGACGAGGTAATTTTCTAAAGCAAAATCTTACAATGGTTAACTAGAAATAAGTTAAGTCTATATACAACAACAGAAAGACATCTCTCATGTATTTCCTGTATGCTTACAATTCCAGACAAATATAATCATGTGCTAAAAAAACAGAATCCATTGCTCTTTTGTTCTAGTAGTATTTTTTTTTTCCCCGCCCAGATATTTAATTGTAGCAAACCCAATGTTATTTTGAGATTGGAAGTTCACATCAGTTAAGCGTTCATTTTGTACTAATATTTTCAAACTTTTTCATGGAGGACTCATTTGTCAACTTGAGCGTCAGTAAATTCATTATTGCTTCAATGTTAAAAAGCAAAAACTACAAGACAAAATGGCAGCAACAAGGCGTTCTGCTGCAGAAAAAGTGGCATTCAGTGTTCCAAGTGACTTGTGCCTTGAGATTTTCTTATTTTTTTTTTTTCCGAATTTTGTATTATTATCTGTTTGTAAGAAATAAAACAACACTGGGCTTTGCTTTCAATTAATTAAATTCTATCCCTCACACATTTTTTTTTATTTATTTATTTTATTTTTTTTTTATTTAGTTAAAAGTGTGTAATTTATGGTTGTGTAGGAGAATCTTACGACTCAGCGTGGGTCGAAAATTGGCTCCCTCTGCAGTTACAAGTTCAATGCTGAAAATCAAATAACTTAAAGAACAATGAAAGGAAAAACAAATGAACAGGCAATTACTAAAAGAAGCAAATTAGGCTGTCGAATATAATAATTGCAAACTTAATTTAAATGCGAGGTTAACGACGAGAACAACAAAGCATAGTTGTTTTTCTTTTAAATAATAATAAAAAAAAAAGAGCATATTTTTTTCCAGCATTGATCAAAAATAACTTTGTACTGAAAGCTATTTCTAAAAAGATTAAAACATCCAACAATCAATCGTTATACATATAGTCACAGCAAACAATGATTATTATTATTATTACCATCTTATAATCACTATAAATAAGTGTAATACCAGAATATGTCAATTAAGGGAAACAAAAAAAAAAAGGCAATTGAGATACTAACCTGGAAAAAATTATATCAATTTCCTGCCCATGATAAATTGAAATCAAAAAGAAAACAATATTTTTTTTAAATAAAAATAAACAAAACAAATTTCTATTCAGAAGAGATCAATCCATGTCCTGTCCAAAGAAATATGCTCCAAATAACATTTTTGATAGGAAATTACCTTCGTTTTTATTGAAATCTACATTTACTAAAAGTGCATGTTAATGAGAAACACTTCGTAAAGCAAATGTGGCTACACTGATCCCTCTTTCCACCATTAAAACTGCTTAAGTGAAAGGCAACTGTTTTTAGGAAAGGAATTTACATGTTTATTGTAGTAACAGCACATGGAAAGTATGGGAGAGAGAAAAAAAAGAGGCAGCAAACCAACAGAAAAACTTCAGAAATGCCAAAAATCAGTTTCCCATTTGGATGATCTCTTTTGGCCAACTACTACAGCCGTCAGAAGCCAAAACAATAAAATAGTAAGCTCTTCAACGGAAACAGGATGCATAGATACAATTGGACATTTTTTAGGAATACCCCAAGAAAGAAAAAAATGCATCGACAACTATTTTAAATAACCAAAAATATTCAATTCAGATGATTTTTTTTTTCCCTTTGTTTAATGACAATTTATAAATTTGAAACACAATCCTAATCAATTCTGAACTGATAACTTTCTCTTAAGACATTTTGTTAAGGACCACCTTCTTCTGAATAGAATCTTACACCATTTCATATCAAATTGAAATCCTAAAAAATAATGCACGACTGATCTTTATTGCATCAAGCATTGAAGAAAATATTATTGCAAATACATTTTTTTAAGAAAATGTTGCTTCTCAAGCATATTAACAACCTTACAGATAATTTTAATATATTTATATTTATATATATATATATTATCCAACACTTAAAAAAAAATAAAATAGGAATCTGAAAGGAGGGGAGAAAAATAGAATATACAAAAATTTTCATCCCACATATAAGTCTACTTTTTTCATTTTTACTTTTGTAATTCCAATATTATAAATAATGTTTATGTTGTGTGAAAAATAAAAGAAAAACAAGATGGTACAAAAAGCATTTAATGCAAATGGTCATTTTGTTAAGCCTCAAGTTAAAAATAAACTACTTTTTTCATGATGATATTTGTAAATTTCCTAAAGTGCAATAAAAATTTCAAAATTCAAAAGTCAACAAAAGTTTTATATGAAATTGATTTCTTTTCTTAAAGACATAATTAGGTTTTTTTTTTTATTTATTTATTCACTTTTTTTTTCTTTTTTTTTTTTTTTGTATGTTGCAAATCATTTTAGGTTGAGAAATAAAAAATAATAAAAAAAATATAAGTCAGACCATAAGGAAAAGAAAAATAATAATAAAACAATCATTTGGAACATGCGAGCTTCTTACACTGGGAGAATTGAAATCTGGGGGGAGGGAAAGTAGTAAAAATAATGAAAATAGCAAAAAAAAAAGTTAAAAAAAAAAAAAAAGTGTGACGACACTAATTATCGATATACAATTTCTCTGTGTTTGTACCAAGTCTTGTTTTAACACTTTCTTATGTCCAGGACTATTTACTTATACTGGCAGCCTTTAAGTAGCTTTTTGTTTGTTTTTGAATCCAGCTGTTTTTTTAATTAAAATATACATTTCTATCAGTATCCCAAAGAGTTACTCAAAGAATGGCCTTTCATTCACAAAAAAAGAATAAAAATCGAAGTCTTTATGCCAGTTCCTTATTTATAAGATTCCTTTACATAATCCATCACAGCCAATTCCTGGACATAACGGCGTCATTTCACAGTAACATTCACACAATGTACACACACACTGACTTCCTAACTACTAAAGACAACATTAAGCGTATGCCTTGCCTTTCCAGACCCCCTGAGTTGCTGTTTTTTTAGGATGTTCAAAAAGTTAAATTCCTTCTGCTGTCTTAAGCCTGGTTGGCAAATCCTTTCACATTTAGGAATAATAATAGTAAATAATAAAAATGAACAGACAACAGTAATAACAACAATAATAATAGTAGTAGTAATAATGATAATAATAATAATAATATTACCACAGATCGGTAGAAGATAGGATTTGGGGAGCCATAGTTCAACTGCAGTCATAAGTGTTGAAATTTGTAAGAGCACTTGCTATATACTTTTTAAACTTTTTTTTTTTTTTTTTTTGCCGATATGAATATGACTACTGCTTCCAAATACTATCCTCTTTATTGATACATTATACAAACATTTATTAAAATGACAATCCTGGAACATTACAAAGATAGTTCAAAAGCAAGAAATGCCAACTCAGTTAAGACTCACAGAACAAGCCCCCGCCCCTCCCCAGTAACCTGGCAAATTTTGTTCAAATATGCTATTAAAAAAATATAAATTTCTGAAATTGGCATTTTATTTGTAGTTTGTTTCTTTTTATTTTACTTTAGGCACATTCTGAAAGATCATATTACAATGGCTGTGGACTGTTTGCTTTATTATGATTTTTTAAAAAAAAAGAAAAAGTTATAATAATTTAATTTTATCTAGCCAGGCTATCTGGTTCTTAAAATTGGCTACAGCAACTCTTGTACTTTCAAGGGATTCTCTTTCGTATTGCGTATCATTATACCAGAACAATTCCCCCTGTGTTTGCCCGCTTAATATTAGGACAATAAGATAATATATTAAGGTCAGATCACAATAGGAGCAGTTACCCTGAGCAACAAAATATTATCCAACCAACCCCACGGAATCGTATATGGAATATTTTTTAAACATTTCTTTTAAATTGCTATTTTTTGGCTAAATACTAAGCTGACATGGGGGCCCTGCATGTAATACACCTCTGAACACAGTCTAGAAATGAGCAAATTAGTAATACAATGTACTTGACATAAAATACTGGCATATTTTAGTTAATAATTCGTTGAGTAATAAATACACTCGAGGTATTTGTCTGCAGAGATTCCTCTGATCTTGGCTAAACAGTCCCAAACAAGAAAGAGAAGATCCAGGCGAGAGGTGGTTCAAGATAGCAGACTGCATGAGGCTCTTTTCGACGATATGTAACAATGAAACCTTCCCTTTTGAGTTGTTTATGGCAACACTGATGACAAGGAAGGATGGCTGGACTCCTATTTCTATGGTATACACTCAGCACACATATGATGGTGGTTTGTTTATTTATTTATTTATTTTTTTAAGATAAGAAATTTGGCACTTGAGGTATATTTGTATTCAAATGCTCGTTAAAAGAGTCCCTTATTGGTACAGGTTCTCTCAAATAACATGCACAAACTGTAACTGGATTCTCCTTTTGAGATCCAGGTTTGTCACAAGCATACTTTTTATTTTATTTTATTTTTAGTGCTGAATGATGCCACCAGCAGGTCTAGGGTTGCATATTAATAAATATTATGGAAAAAAAAAATTGATCTAAACTGAGCACTTAACAACCTCCTGCTGCCCATTCAAGTCCCAAAACTCTGCCTCCAAATTTGTTTCACTTTCCAACAATGCATACTTTAAGGCAATCTGAGATCAGTATTCATCCCCTTTCACCATTTTTCATAACACCACAGGCCCTGCCAAGCTTTTGTGTGTACGACATCTGCATCACCAGTGTGTGTACCCTCCTTGGCAACTTTCGTTAATCAGGTACATACATTTCCAATCGCTCTTTGGAAAATCTAGTATTACTATAAAATAGTGTTGCAAAATAACACTTCCCTTTAAAAAATAAAGCACCATAGAGGACAAAAATATGTGGACCTTTGAAAAACCCAAGCTACTAGTTTACTGTACAAGTTTGTACCATTCTGACATAGCAAGCCTATCACCAATTGTAACCATCACACGCACATACACACACACACACACAGATACAAAGCAACAAATTTTGCATTTCTTATCAGCAAGAAGGGAGGGACCAAATATATATTAAAAAAAAAAAATAATAACTCTAAGCCCTTTTGAATTCCCCAAACAATGTTTCCAATTAAATACAAAATTGGCTATCATTTAGCCAATGAATGATAAATAATAATAAACAAAAAATTCTCACTTCATCTGCAGTTCAATTAGAAAACAATGCAGAAAGGCAGCATTTTACTCCTAAATATTCTGCCCCAGGCTTTCCTCGACTTTTGTCATTTGTTTTAACTGGCATGGCCAATCTACTACTTTACCCAACTCACGAAGTTTTAACATTTTCAGATGCAAAGCAATCTGACTTATAACACTGCAAGAAACAAAAACAAAGCGAGGGTGTTTCAAAGCAGGCCATTCCGTACCCTGAGTAGCCAAGCCTCCCTGAGACATGATTCCTCCTCTAGGTTTCAAATCCAGCAAAAATAAGAAGAAAAAAGGGGAATAACATTCTTTTAACAACGTGAATATCTTTGAATTATTCCAGCCTTTTAATTGAAGTGCTAGATACAATCTTGCCCACGTGCTTTAAGGCACCTATTTTTTTTTTTTTTTCCCTTAATTCCCTGTGGCATCTATCTCCAACTTGCCTGCCAAGACTGGACTTTCTTTAGTTCCCACAAAAGAATGTATGTGAGCAGAGGAAGACTAAGGTAGTGGAACTTGGATTTTTTAATTTAATTTTTTTATATTACACATAGTTTCTCTTTCACTTTTGTCATCACTAAATTGCAAGCTACAATAGAAATCGTCACACTGAATATCCCATCAGTAACAACAAAAGGAGTGAATTGGCATATCCACAGGAGCTTCCATTCAAGTGGATTGGGAGACTTGTTAAAAAATAAACCAACTCAAGTATTATTGCTGGCAGCAAGAAGTAGCAACACTGGTATTAAGAGGCTGGAATAAGCTGTTTGATAAACATAGATGTCTCCCTCCCCTCGTAAAAGAAGAAAAAAGAAAAATGTCATTGGCAAATACAAAAGCAGCACTGTGGACAAAGATAATAAAAAGAAAAACATCAACAATAAACAGCAAACTCAAAATATAACAAGTAAATCTGTTTGTTACTGCATTAGAAGAAAGTAATATGAACTAATTCAAATTGGCAATGGCTTGAAATGGGGACAAATGGCAGGAATACGTGTCTGAGGTGTTTGTTTTTACAGAATTATCACAGATATTCAGTGAATAAACAATACAAGTGCAGGTTTAGTTCTTCATAAAAACGTCAATTTTTATGCTTCAAATCTTTCTCGTAAGGGCAATGGTTGACAAAGTTCTCAAAAACAAGTAACCAAATCTCCAGAATATTAATTCTCCGAAGAATGTCATGAGTTTGCCTTTGATTCTCAGTTTTTATTAAATAGTAAAACTGCTAAAAGATGTTTTCGATATACGTTAGGAAAAAATTTGTTTAATACAATTAAAAAAAAAAAAACATTAAAAAAGGGGGGAGGAGGAGTGCACATACTTTTTAAATGAACTTTAACAAAAAAAAAAATGTAGTAGTATATAAACATAAGTAATATATATATAAATAAAGTTTTACCTAAACAAAATCATGATTTAAAATTATTTAAAAAAAAAAATAAAAAAGTCAAAATGCAATTGATCCAAAAACATAAGTAGCAAAAACCAACAAATGGAAAACTGCTACTTATCAACACATTTTTGTAATATATATATATATATATATATTATTTTTTCCATTATTGAGATTAAAACTTGCTAATCCACAATGCTGCTCTTTTCTTTTAGTTGGGACAAAAAAAAATAGATTATTACAAACACATTCACTCTATGCAGACAAACCTATGCATCTACAACAGTTTCATTACAAATACCTACAAGAGAAAGAAATCTAACGGAGTCATTTACAGTTAAAGCTGCTTTTTTTTTTCTTTTTTTCTTTTTTTTTTCTTTAACCTCCCTCCCTCACAGAATAAAATCACTAACAAGTTAACCGCAGACCAACATTTCAACAAGGGACAGGAACCAATATGTCACTGTGGCCTTCTTTCTAACAATGGCAGACAACCTTGAGTGCAGGGAATTAATCAATAAGATAGTAATATATAGTTTGTTTGGTTATTTTTTTTTTTTCTTTATGTAGATAATTTTCTTTGTTAAATGTTTTGGTGTTATACCAAAGTATTTTTTTTTTATTATTATTATTTCTTTAAATCACTGTGGATAAAGGTTTGTCAGTTTTGTTCTTGGCAGTTCAAAGCTTTGATCATAAGACACAAGAGGGCATCAGTTGTCAGGAACATGAAATAGAACAACAACAAACACACACTTACCAAGCTGGGAACTAGCACCATTGGGTTATAATGAGGATTTTTCTGCCCTCTGTATCAAAAACTGACCACAACTGGGTGCTTCAAAAAACATCAAGGAAGGACGTTCTCCAAATCATAGCCATTTGCCATCACAGACTCTTTTTTTACCTCTCGATTCTGTTTTGTTACGTTACACCATTTTAACTGATGCTAGGGCAGCAGTCTTGATTGTTAGCGTCGCACATATAAATAATTTAAGAAATGCACACATTTATGACTAAATTCACTTTTGTGAAATATACACAGCTGACTAGTTATCATTATGATTCTGCCTTCAACAAGAATGAAAACAACTGCAGAAAAAAAAAGTTACCTACCCATAAACACATACAAACCCTAGTACTTCTATTAATATAAATATATTTAATATATATATATTTATGTATAGATATATAGATATTTATTATGTTTGTATACATATATGATGACACAATTTCCCTTATGCAAGAAAATGATAAATTACAATTTTTAAATCTAAATTTCTAACTGACTTTCTAACTACAGACAATAGTTACATAATAAAAATAAAAAAATAATAAAAAAAAAATGATTAAAAAAAAAAAAAACTAAAAAAAAAAAAAAAAGTGTACTTTAAGTATACATTTACACATTTATCTACAAATGTCAGTTGACTTTAGTAACAATGGCTCCTAGATCTGAGCTTGACTAGTTTGGAGAAATATAGAATAGGAATGTTCTAACTCTTCCTGTAAGGGTCGAGTTAGTTTTGGGCTGGCTGGCCAGCAAGGAAAGAAGAAAAGGATATGAAGGAAGAGAATAGGAGAGAGGATTTGTGTGGCCCTGAAGGCCCTCGCTGGGCTTGACCTTGGCACAGTTTTTTTTTTTTTTTTTTTAAATTGGTCTTTAAGGTATATTATTATTTTCTTGCTATTCAGCATTTAAACAAAAAGAAAAGAAAGAAAATCGTCAAGGAAAAAGGAAGATAGATCAAAGGGAGAGTAAAAGAAAAAAAAATCTGAGGTGGGTAAAAGGCCACAGCTCCTCTGGCGAAGTGATCAACACATCAATATGCTGGCTAACTACTAAATCTATTGTATTTTTTTTTTTTTTTTTTTAATTTTTTTATCACATGTTTGAGGACAATGATGGGTTAATAAAACACCCAGTTTGTAGCTTCAGAAAAATGACACTTGCTTTGAACAGGCTGTGCAATGAGAAGAGGTGATGGCAAAATGGTACAATCGGAAATACAAACATCCCTCATTAATTTCATGAACACTAAAATCCAATGAGATATGAAGCTGACTGGACGGCCAATCGACCTGACAACCATGACGTATATTGCCTTTCGGAATACCACCTTGACTGCTTCACTGAATATATAAATAATATATATATATTTATATTTATGTATATTTATATATAAGTTTGGGTTTTTTTTTTTTTTGGTTTTTTTTTTTTTTCTTTTTTTATATTTTTTGTCTTTTTTTTTTTTTTCACATTTACAAGGCTAAGATTTACAGTAATAATAATAATTATTATAATAATAAGGCAAGTTATCGGAGTTTTCAACTCCTTGTTACTCTTCACAATTTGTCCAGCAAATGCTGTTACACCCTGTGGAGCCATGGAATGTACGACCCAGACAAAATCGGACCCTGTGGAAGCTCTCACTGAATTAACAAAACACTGGAAGCGCTTGATACCTCTCCCACCACTCTTAACAAGAGACCAGTGGCCTAAGTCTTAATAGTGGCAGTTGCAATCTTTGGCTTGTTCTGCTTCACACAAAAGTCTGCTGGGTTTCCCTTCGGATAACTAAGAACTTGTTCAAATGACAGTAAGTGGTTGAATTTTCCAATTCAACCCAATGCCCACTTTTCGTTAACAAGCTTTAAATAATAGTAATAAAAAAAATCATACACTGAGCCAACAAAGGGGCAGACACTCCTTTTATTACCTTGAACTATTTCCCTCAACCCTGTCCTGCACTTTTTTTTTTTTTTTAATTTTTAGAGCCATGGATTTAGACAAACATTTGATGTTGCAAAGTAGATCCTGTCCGGCCATGGCTATACGATCCTTTAGATGCATGTCATTTTATGTCCATGTGGCACTTTTCAATAGCGGCTTACAGCTGCACCTTAATCACAGTCGTACCTTCTGAGTACTCCCTGCAGTTACTTAATTCCACAGCCCCACAGGGAAACTTATCCCTGGAAAAATCACTTGGAACACATACACAAGACTAACAACAGGTATATAAGAACTAAGTTTAACTAAGTCATTATGATCATCACATTTTGTCATTTCCAAGGAAAATTGAGAATGCTTTTATATATATATTTATATTTATATATATATATATATTTGTTGCACAAAACCCCTGACAAAAATATGCACTGAGATTACACTATAAATTCTCGACACAAGGATAGAATATGGATTATAACTTGGCCCTGCTAAAGGGCAAACAGCAGGGAGTAAAACAAGTGCCATGAGAGAGACTGATTCAACTTGAGTCATGAAAGGACGTGACTAACACACATTTACATATAATACATGTATCCTAGGGTAACATACCTACTAACCATGCAGGGCCCCACGAATGCACTTTAAACCTCCCTCTTGTAACATTATGGTTAGATGGTAAAACAAAAAACAAATCAAAAACAAAAAAGAAAACAAAACAAAACAAAAAGTAAGAAGGAAAATTCCATAACTGTACCTTGAGTACGTTCACAGTCTAAAAAGTGAAAAGCCCAGCCTCGACTGGTCTCCTCATTTCGTATAAAGCCAAGGATTAAGCTGTCTCTAAGTAGAGGTACGGATACTAGCTCACACACCCCCAACTGGAACACAAAAAAGACAAAGTTACAGGTGTAATTAAAAACCCTGCGATCCTGCTACAATAAATAGAGTTCAAAATAGAGACAACAATGCAAAAACACTGGCTGCTGATGCTTCACCAGACAACTTGACTGGAAGAATTGACAAGATGAGGGGGGGAGAGGGTACAGGCTGTTCACTGACAGCACTGCTACCAAGTAAGATTCACAATGAATAGTTTTGGCAATTAAACTACATTATCTGAGGTTCTCACTTGATTGCTTGATATGGCTCTAAATTCTTTTTTTTTTTTTTTTTTCTTTTTTTCTTTTTTAAAAGGTATTAAATATATGTGAAGCTGGCACTCAAAAATACTGGGAAACAAAAATACTAGTCAGTATTTAATTGGTTTGTGCTGTGTCTCGAGTGCTGAAGCTGAGCTCAGTTGAGTTGTACCTATTGTGGCAAGGCATGCTTACACTAGTTTTGGAGTTTCACTAGTATGAAGCACCATCACTACCATTCTCCAGAAGCAGGAGACTGACTCACTTGACCACCGAAATAACAAATATTACACGACAACCATTTGTATCATATCACAAGAATCGAGAAGACTTCTGGGAAGTCTGGGAGTTTACACAATTAAATTAACAAAAAATTAACATTTGGTACAATAAAAAATATTTCACACCATTAGACCTAAGATAGTTGGCATAATCTACAAAAATTACTTTACTGGTTTTGCACCACAAGTTTTTCAAAGTGAGTTTCTAGAGGGCAGAGTACATTCAACGAAACACTATTTTGGACACAGGCAGGCAGTTAGACGGACTCACTCCCCAGCAAGTCCCCAGGCAGGAAGGAATTCAAAGAGGAAGGTGTGGCACGGTGCTGTTCAGGATCCGCTAGAGTTGGTCCACCCCAGAGGCTGTTCCCTGGAATAGACCACAGCTGATTGCCTGTAATACCTAACCCAGCAGCAGGGGACCCATTCCACTGAGAGGCGTCGTTGCTCTTGCTGGATGAACCGTACTGCCCGAAAGAGGAGCGGTATCCCGCTGTCGAAACTGAGCCAGTAGCAGCAGTGGTTGCTTGTGCCCAGGATGCATTGCTGTTAGCCGTAGCACTGGCCCCAGGATGGCCACTCTGCTGTAGAAATTGTTGCATATCATTTTCACTAGCAAAATCAGCTAGAATGGTTGTGTTACCGAGGACGCAGTTGTTCAGAGCACCCTGAGCTTTGGCTGCCTCTTCACGGGTAGAGTAACGTACCAAGGCAATGCCCTGGTTCAGGTAGAGTTGAAAGGCCTGAAGAGGGCCATGCTGCATACACAAGGTCTTCAGAGTCGAACCATCGATCTGCAACAACACAAATCACAATATTTTAATCTTTTCTAGAAAAAAAATTAGGAAGCATTTCCAAAATTAACAAAAAAAAAAAAAAGCTTTGGACAGAAATGTTTTCGTAATGATTTGTGGTATTTTCTTCCAATTTTGATCCTAATATGCAAGTCATGCTGCTTATAAGAAATGAGATAAACCCAACACCAATTTTGCTTTTTAAAAATATGGAAGACGAATTATAAGTGCAGATTTATTGTAAGATAGTTTTAAATTAGAAGAACTTAAATCTAAAAAAAAAAAAAAAAAAAGGCTAGCTTTGCTTTTCTAATGCTGAATAACAACTTTGTCTGACAAATTGGCTAACTAAATGATATCACCTGAAGATGTAAGCAATTGTAATTCAGTACTAATTTAAGAAGTTTGATTACTATCCTCAAAATGCAGTTGGCATTTGTTTAAAACAGCATATCATAAAGGGTGGTCCACAGAGTGGACCTAATCCTCCAAAAAGAAAATATCCAGTTTGCAGGAAACTTACAAATTAAAATATGAAATAAGCCTTAAACTATATTTGATGGATTAGTAGATTTTTGTCTCTCAATCCAAATAACTTTTAAAGTTGTATAAACAACAATGGTTGAGACCAAATGTTTGCTAGGTGACATCCCAGAACGGCTGTTTCAAGCTTTATTGGTGATCATCGCGTGGGAGTACTCACCAGAAATAACGAAGTCTCAATACTTAGGTGATTAGAATTAATGGTGAAAAAGAATATGGTACATCCAAAAATAAGCTTTAGTAAGCTCAACTACAACAGAAGACTATCAACCCTAATGAAAAATCATGGCCAACTGCCCTAGGGGGTGGAAGGTGCTGTAATTGCAATCAGTGCCCAGCTGCTTATGCAGCTCCAATGACATGCTACCTTTAGAAGAACTGCTGTTTTTTGTTGTATCACTGAAGGTGGTGTATTTTAGTTCCAAATTGTTTAATAGAAAATATCCTTAATTAAACATTCTGAAATAATATCACAGTAATAATAATGTTATACTGCAAACTGGATATAAAATATAAAATTAACATCCTGTATTTCAATTAATATCAGATAATGGTTTCGAAAATGTCAAGAAATATTTATTTTTTAAACCATTTCCAATATTCATTCAAATACAAAATGAAATTATAAATATAGTTTATGTATTTATTGAAAACAGAGGCTCAATTGTAGATCTGTGCAAACCAAAGAACGTCCGTCCATAGAAAACTATTAGTTCTTAATGAAGGAATGTGAAGGGAAGGTCTTTTTCTTTCTTGAATCAATGTTTGTAATAAGTTTTTTTTTAACCCTTGAGGACGCACATCACTTGTGACACCAGCACACGTTCGGGGTAAATTTTATCCCTGCTACAACTCTAAGGTTTCCTCATCAATCTATCTTTTTTTTTTAATTACTTTTAAATAATATAAATTTATCAGTGGAGTTATTTAAAAATTCCGGTAAAAGCAATAAAAAATTATTTTTCTCATACAATGATCTTGACAATTTAAGGTCAAATATACGAAGGAGCAGGGCCTTGATGATATCATTATTTGTCAAACCTAGTCTGCTGATTTTAAACTTTTTTTTTTTCAAATTATCAATATATACTAAGTAATATAAAGAGCTATACAGCAACAATACTGTAATCCAGGCAGAAAAATGGAAACTATAAAGTATGCTGAGGTAATTTGAAAGGGGAACATAAGGACCTTGCATGAGGTAAAAATTACCCCACATGGACAGTAATGCAATAAATCCATTGAAATGCACTGACAAATTAATGAATAACCTTGACTTTGAAACCTGCATTAGTGGGACAGTCCACTGAAAATGTATTTGAGGGATGAGAGGATAAAGATACCCTTATAGCCTGAAAATCAATGCATCTTTTTAACGCTGGGATAAAATTTACCCCAATGTGTGTCCTCACGGGTTAAAGAAATGCATACTAACATACAAGACAAATATCTTATATTTCTATATATTTCATGATGTATAACCTATATAGTAAAAATTTACATCATCATTGTTATGAAAATGAATTTCATAACACACACACTACTTTCAAAGATGCCAAAACAGCCAGGATTGCAGGCTGAAAATTTCTGAAGGAAAATATTAAAATGATTTTACCAGAACACTGATTTTTGATATGAATTTAAAATGTATTTTTGTTTAAAAAAAAAAAAAAGCAGGTAAGAATTATGTTATATTTCATGCTTTAATCATAATTTCAGAGCTGGATGAACTATGAGGGTTGAAGAAAATATTGTATACTATTATAGTAAACACTGCGGCTTTTCATCAAGTAACAGCATGGTTTTTTTTATTGTTGTTTTGTTTTTTAATAATTTGCTAATTATAATAATTCAACAAAGTAATAAATTCTTAATTGTAATTTAAGCCTTTCTGAAATCAACTGTTACTTCATTTTATGGTGAAATACAGGGTATCTATAATTAAAGTTCACCTATTCCATGCACTCTACAGCAAAAACTACTTATCAGAATGACATCAAATTTGCAGTATGTCGTAATGACGCCATAGGAAGGACATTCATTGGAAAAAAAGAAAATAGTTCCAAAAATCACCATCAGGCGTGTTTGTTGACCATGGACAATGCACTACGGCACTGATAAGGGTACAGTCACGAAACAACATGTTCAATATGTTGACCACCATTATCTGCTTCCATCTGAAATCGAGTAATCGCATGTTCAACTTGTTGAATGCTAGGGGTCCTTGGGAATGTTGAGCACATGACATGATATGCTTGCTTTAAAGATCTGCCAAGGTTGCTATGTTGCCATGATAAACCAGATCATCCCACAGCCCAAAATCGCATGGGGTGAGATCCGGTGAGCGTACAGGCCATGCAGTACTGAAGTGCTGGCTGATAACACTCATCAGTGAAATGATTGCAGAGCACCTTTTTAATACAATTGGCAATCTGTGGAGGGGCACCATCCTGCATGAACACTGTTGAATCAAGACACTGACATTGTTGGAGTGCTGGAATCACATAAGTGGTTAATAATGATGTATATCGATTGCCAGTAACGGAACATGGAGTAGGACCTGTGAGCCCACGCTCTTCGAAGAAAAATGGTTCAACAATGAATGTTGATGTAAACCCACACTAATCTGTCACTTTTGGGGAATGTAAAGGAATTTCCAGACATGCATTGGGATTTTCTCTCGTCCAAATGCGACAATTATGCATGTTAACTGCAAAATGCAGATGGAAATGGGCTCATCCGTCCAGAGAACGTTCCAGGGGCAATCCAGGTCAACCTCAATCTGAGATAAGAACTGTAGAGCAAAGGTCCTCATTCGGATCAGGAAGCAGCAGTTTTGAACGTGAGAAATTTTGTAAGGACAGTAGCACATAATGTTCTGAACAATTTTGTGGACTGTGGCAACAAGCTGCCCAATGAATGTGCAACATGCCGAACACTGGCCCTGATATTTGACATCCTGTCCTCTTCTACTTCGGTCGTTATATCGTCAGCCACCTGAGCAGCACAGGCTTTCGTCCTCTTCTGACTTTCACATACAACAATCGTTTTTTTCAAATTTGAGGATCATTTTTCATAACGCATTTGCAGTCATTGAACCTTGTCGAAGACCTTTTAACGACCTAAACCTCTGCAAAGTGTCTGGTGCAGAATTCCCATTATGGTAAAACAATTTCACATGTAACACACATTTTCGTAAACTTAACATCATTTTGAGTTGAACATAAAGTGCGTGTGAGGCTGTTGCTTAAATAGTGAGATGAGGGATGACAAGCTAACGGAAATTTGCATTTCTGATACCATACATGCCTACAAATGCCCACTCATGGTGATTGTTGAAACTTTTTTTTTTCAATGAATGTCGTTTCCATAGTGTCATTACAACATATTGGAATACCACCAAATTTGCAGTATGTAGTTTTTGCTGTAGAGTGCATGGAATAGGTGAACTTTAATTACAGATACCCTGTATATAGGAATGAATAAATGAAATTGTCTTGGAAATGATTGTATAATAAAAAAATAAATTAAGTAGAGCATTTGTTACATTTGAAAAATTTCACTAATTTATGTTTTTTAGCCTAATATAGTTTTTGTTAAAAAAAAAAATATAAAAAAGGAGGGATAACGATTTGGTTTGCAAGCATTTGAAGATCTTCACGATAACCCCCAAAATAGTTATTCTAGAAGACGGCAATAGTCTGAAACTGACTTTTAGGTTTTCTTAACTTTTAGCTTTTCTTTGTAATTGATGTTAATTTATAACAACTGCAGTGTAAGAAGATTTGTACATATGGCTATTTGATGGAATTTCTACAAAAATCAACAAAGTTCACATTGAATATTTATCTATGTTTTAACATTTCAAAAGATTTTAAGTTGTCGTGGTTACTGTGATTTAACAGATATGTAGTCATCTCTTTTTTTGTACCTAACTGCTTACCTGTTGGTTTGATACGAAAAATCACAGATCTTTTAGTAACCTAAACCTACCTTAAAATACAGCATCCTGGGATATAAAGTTTTCAGTTACCTTTATTACAGACAGGCATCTTATTTCAATTTAAAATTACATTTCACCCTGTTTTTTACTCACTGATGCTTATTAAGGAATATTAATAATAAATGTTTGATGAAATCTATAGTAATTTTGGATAGTTATGATTACAATCAGATAAACTCTCAGATAGTTATTAATAAATTTCAAGGAAAGGATATTTAATGAAGGAATTTGCTAATTTTAGTAAAGATATTAAAGTGAACAAATGTTTCGCATTTCACAACTGACTAAAAAGATTCACTTTTACAAATTACTATAAAATATAGTTTAGTGGATCTACTGTTATAAACTATTTTTATTTTTTATTTTTTTAAAAATAATTTCTAAACAAAACTTTGATATTGTTACTTTGTATTTTCAATTTTAATTAGTCAATTTTCTTCTAACAACCTATCAAATAGTAGGTATTAAGGAGAGTGGCATGCCTTCAAGCAATCAGTTTGCAAACAGGCCATACAAAAGCAACTGGATCCCACTAAGAAATCTTGTAATTAAAGCAGAGGAATTTTACAAGATCGCCATGAAATCTATAATTATAGTTATGAAAAGCTAAGCAAAACGTGCAGATCTGTCCTAAATTTAGCTGCAAAGAGCCTTAAAGATGAACCTTTCCCCTAATGATTTGGAGGACTTTTTAAAACACAATGAGGAATCTTAAAGGACCATATCAGATCATCAAAAACATCTTTCATTGTACATTATACACCTATTTGCAAAACTTCCTTGAAGATTGTATATATGCACAAAATCAAAATGGTGGCCTCAGAAGTTATCCGAAAAATGGAAATTTACCAAAAAAAGGTGAAATATTTATTTTTGTAGTCTTTCTTAGCATTTCCCTTTGCCACTAGTGATGAAACTACCAAACTGACAAAGTTGTACAAACTACTGTTTCATAATTATCATCTACTATTGACTATTTTTTGTCAGTTAAAATATGGATTTGTAATTACTTTTTTTTTTATATAAGTAGATTCCCTAACTCAGAAAAGACGCTGCTTTTTAAACTTGACTGATTTCATTGACTATCCAATTAAAATTTTCTTCCGGCAAGAAACAAGATACTACCACCAACTTGCAACTTTCTTCTGGTGATCCAAAATCCCAGCATGATAAATGAAGTTACAATAAAGGGTTGGAATATTGTCCCTTGAAACTTTCAAATCCAATCATTTGTGAAGGAAATTTAAAAAAAAGAAAAAAATGATTAGAGATAATACAAATTGTAACAAATATGGCTATTGGTCTTATATGTAAGCAGGGATCTATAACTTGTGATATTTTTGTTTGTTTGGCTTCTGAAGCTGGTTAGGTTTTTTTTAATAATAACAATAATTATTATTATTATTATTGTCAGAGTGGCTAACTTGATTAAAAATTTATTAGAACTCTAATCTCTATTGCCACTTAGATTTGATAGAAAATTTGCAAGTTAAGATCCCTAGCTCCAAATGATCTAATGCAAAGCTACAACTTTCTCGTAAGTTGCCCAACTTGCTCCCAAGCTAATTCCCTACAAGTTAGTATAATCAAAATAAGAAAATGCTTAGTTTATTGGGGATGAGGGGGGGGGGAACTATGTTTATTAGCAGTTTATTAGCCAACCATTATTCTACAACAACACATTCTGTACATTAAGGGATTTAATGCTCTTTTTGTGAGATGAAAGTACACATGAAATACTTACAAAATATATATATGGGTTTGGGGGCCAACACTATAATTTTGAGATATTTGATATTGTTTCCATTGGATTTCTGTTAGTAATTTAAATGTTAGAAATGTGACCAAATTATTTGTTTTTTTTTGGCAATAGTTCAATGGCTAACGTTATGAGGTTTATACTTGAGGTGCTGAGATTCATAATATTATATACATAGAACAGGCAGGCTTCCGGAACTTCACATTTGAACCCATGATCCTTCTCAACAAGTTTACTTTTCCTCAATTTGTTCAAATATTAAATAAAAAAAATATTAAATGAATGTTCAGACATTGAAGCCACGAAGATAAATATAAACACTTATAGACACTTACTGTTAATATAGAAACATAACGTGTATTTTTCAATTTACATAATAAAGTATTTTTAATTAAAAAACTTTGAAGGAACTATCAGTTATAAATTTCTCATCATATTTTTCTTTCTGGCTTATTCTAATAATGTAAGTAATAAAAAAAATGAATTAACAATGATAAAGAAAAACAAAGGATGAAGAAAACTACAAGAAAAAGAAAGTAAATGATATTTGATCATTTATTTACTTCCTCTAATTAAAGGGGATATTATTAACTATTTCTAATGGTATTACCAAAGTAAGCTGGAATAAAAAAAATATAAAGGAAAATACATTAAGGTAAGGAACAACAAAACAAAGAAAAGAAAAGAAAAGAAAGAAAAGCTAGCAGCAGATTGAATCCCAGCATCTCAAGTATGCAAAACACATGGCATTAGGAAAAGAAATCTATTACTAGAAGAAATAGATGAACTTTTACTAGAAATCCTAGTAAAATTCTAGTATTTTCATACTAGAAAACCTATCCCCACTGAGTGAGATTGTTAGAGCAATACTAGCTCTGTCAACACTTAAAAATCATGTGACAGTCACAGATGTCCAAAACACCATTAATACACTACACCTAAATCAATGATAGGCAGTTCTTTCTGATCATAGTGGAGGAAAATGTCGTGACTTTAGCTGCTATGCAGTTATTTATAAAATCTAAAAGATAGTTTTGATCCTTTCTTTATAAAGCTGAAAGAGTAGTACAACCAAGTTTTCAAAGAAAATGTGGTATTAGTAGAGGTATCTTATTTTTTTTGTTTTTTATTTCCTTTAACAAATTTCTTTTCTAATTTCATAATTTTTGCTTTTTCTCTACAATGTTTCTGTTAGTCTACAAACCAACTCCTTGCGTCATCTCCACTGCAATTATACCAATATTTCTGTTAGGACTGTTCCACTTTTTTAGCTGTAACATTGTGAATCAGGTTCCAAGTCGAAGGTTCCTTTAATTTGTCGTAAACATTCCTTTGATCTTTAACAAATCCAATTAAAAACCAAATTTCCATTCATACAGTATGTGCCAAAATATACAGTACTGAAATGAAAAGATGAACAAAATTACATTATTGTCATCTGTGAGTTTCTTTTTCCTCAAAAGAAATTAACATACACACTACATACATACATACATACATACATACATACATACATACATACATACATACACTATTAGCGTGTTGATTTACCACGGCATGCATAATGTAAGTGTTCAAAATGTGCACCGCCTCGCTGTAGACAGTGTTCATATCGTTCACGCAGATTCGCAAACATATCCTGAAACAAAGGTTGCTGCAGACTCCTGCAAAAGGAGATGATTTGCTCACGTAATGCAGGCACAGTTCGTGGTGGATCTTCATAGTTGAACACACTCTCCTTTAACATTTCCCACAAGTAGGCATCAGGTGGTGTAAGATCGGGGGAATGGGACGGGTATGGGAAGTCATACCCACATGGAAGTACCATGTGAAATGATTCGTCCTGGAAAGTTTTCCTGCAGCATGGCTAGAGATGCTCGAGCGGTATGGCTGGTCGCCCCGTTGTGTTGATACCACTGTCTATTCATCTGAATGTTCCTTGCACGACAAAACCTTCTCAAATCCTGAAGAAATGGCTCGATCACTAAGCCCCTTTAGCGTTCACTATCAGAAAGGCAAAATTTCGTAACAACAGACAGCATAACTGTGTTACTTGGTGCCGTCTTATTAAACTCCTCTTGGAATTGTTCTGCCACCTTTTTCAAACTCGGTCCACCTTCACGACCGCTTCCGTATGAGCGGAAATAATGCTCAACTATGAATACTTTTTCCTCCATCGAGAGACCCATTTCCAACAACTACTGCACAACACAACTTCCTTTTCACTACTGCGAACACATGCAGCTCGAGCTATACCCCGTCGACAAATGCAACCACGTGCTCGAGATGCACGAGTTTCAGTACTGTATATTTTGGCGCATACCATATTTTGATGAACAAAATTTAAAGCTTGCTAAATGCTAAGATAAAAAAAAAAATGTTAATGTTAAAATTAAACACTCCAGGCTCTTTCATTAGTTAACAAATGTTCGTAAATTTTAAACATTTACAAAAAACATATGTTTTCAATAAAAGACATCATCTATAGTGGATTTTATGTAGTGATTATTAAGATTATTTCCTTACAGCTGACAAATCTTGTCAGTAACACCTTTCTATTAATGATATCTTGATATTGCCTTCATAGCACAGAAAACTACATTTTTAAAAGTCGATTTTTTTTTTTTTTTTAACACTCTTTGTAGCTATCTATGAAGAAAAGAAACACCTGCAAGAATTCAATCATAAAGCAAACAATTTCAAGCATCGAACAAAGCAGGATAATGATTTTCAGAAAATATGTCCATAATATTCTACTGCTATCAAACTGCAAAATTTTAGTCTAATTACTTTTATCCTCTGTAAATAATTCAGGCAAAAGTTGGAGTGAGTTTTATTTTTCATTCCGAAATACCTTATTTTCCTGCAATTTTTACTGTAATTTTTAAATTGGGGCAAATACTGAAAAATGGGAAATAAATACCAAATTGATTTTGTCCATCCTTTAAATAAAAAAAAAAAAATCCTGGAAAACTGCTTAACATTAAAAAAAAAAAAATCAAAAGCACTGCAAAGTTTTTCTTTCACAGCAGCTACTAAAAAGCCTTATCAAAATATGCTCCATAACATACTGAGATATATATATAGAGAGAGAGAGAGAGAGGAATAAACAAAGTTTTTAAACTTAACTTTCTGAATAAATAAGTTAATTATGTAAAGATTAGACATGTTAGTTTATTTATTTTTTAAATTTATCTCAGGAGGAACTAAACATTCACTTGGTTATCTCTCCATATTTTGTTAATAAAGCATTTTAAAAAATTAAAACTTAAAATAACAAGTAATAGTTCTTTATGTTCTTAAATTTCTACGTCAATACTTTAAAAAAAAAAACTTTTGAGTTATTATAAGTTAACTGTAAGATTTAAGGATTGCGTATTCTTATTCCTAAACAATGATTAAGCAATGCACTTAAAGCTTTAAAATTTGCATGCACTAATGCGAAATGCCTGCCTACCTGTGGCGTAAGGTTCCTCAGCATCAGCCAAGTGGAGGTGTTGTGCCTTTCCCAGCCTGAAACATGCACGAACAATGGGCTAGTTAGTGGGACCCATAAGCTTAACATAAAAAAAAAGCACAAGTAATTTAATGCAATTCAAAACAATATACCTGAGCTGATATTTGATGGGGTCGGATTCCCCCCCCCCCACTTACGACAGCTGAGTTAACCCTCAAATTACAACAGTTTCACACCTACAGTCAGATACAGAACTTCAGAATTAATAATTTTATATTACAGATGGATATCCCCCATCCCCAAGCTTCTTTTACATCAGCTCATGGCTGAATGATATTTCTGCCATCAACTGAAATCCGAAAATTTGCCAAACAGACTAGCTGAACTACAAAACAAAAGCAATGAAGTACTCTAGGCAATTCCATGTAAAAAGAAATTAGAAAAAAACAATCAAATCATATTTTTTAATCCAGTTTACAATTATCTTTCTGAAGTAGTAATTTCAATACTCTTATCAAATCTAAAATAAACAGGAACCATATTTGAGATACAAAGCTCAACAACTTATTCTGAATGTGAAATGCTTAAAAGATTTAGCTAGAAATTTAATGAGCAAAGATGTTTTTTTTTAGCAAAGATTTTACAAAAAAAAAAAAAAATTAAATACGGAGCATATTAATAATGGATAATCAGGACAGCGTGACATTTTCTTCAACCTTTTTCTAATTTGAAACTAAGTTTCCCTTCCTTCAGCTGAATATCGATGGAAATTACATGTAGGAAAATCTTGGGTTGACCAGATGTGATTTTTTCTTTGCAAATAAAGAAGATGATTCAGAAGAGGTGAAACTAAAAAGTAGGAATGTTTTGCCAGGTATCACCAGCAAATAATGTTTCTGTAAATCAAACAGATTTCTCAATTTTCAAACAGATATCTCATTAATGTTTGTGATGCTGGTGTCTTCTAAAGGAAGATTATCTCTTGGTTCTATATTCTGGTCATTCTAATCCTTTATAAAAATACAATTAACAGTTCCAAAATTAATAAAAGAAATCCTCAATTTTTCTAATTCGTCAACATATACTGGACGAGACAATATGAGTCTACTTGAAATTACAAAGCAATTGGCTCTTGAAGAATGCAGCATTATTTGATGCTATGGATTCTCATCCTGATTTGTTTTGAGGAAGATGCTTTGATTGCTATCTTATACTGGGCAAACACGAGGCGATATTTTGGGACAATCAGGCCCAATTTGATTGCTGGCAACCGTTTGCCCCAATTTTATTGTCGATACCAAAGGAACAATATTGCCCCAATTTTAGTTGTCGCAAAATATTGCTGGTACGAAAGCGAATCACATGAACGAATGAAATCACGTGACAATGCTGACGTCGAAGGAGGCGGGACTTTGAACATCGGAAATTCAGTCACTCACGCCAGCCATTTTCTTTGAGAAACAAGGCTTAAAATCAGCAAAATGGGTCGGCCCAAAACAGATAATTCCAACAACAACATTTTGTCAATTGATAATGAAAGAATCGTAATTGATTTCTACAGAGGGACGGCGTTTAATACTATAGCAATTCTGTACGAAAACACGCTCTCTCTCTAGCTCTCCCTAGTGAGAAGCGCCGTAACCATAAAAATTCACGGCAATATTGGTTCAGAAAAAACTCTGTGTTCGCGCTTGATACTGGTTGTCGGCAATCAAATTGGGCCAACTTGTCCCAATCATATTGCCTCAAATTGCTCCGTGTTCGCCTAGCTTGAGGCAA
The DNA here is from genome assembly GCA_023159025.1 of Thereuonema tuberculata. Classification (NCBI taxonomy): domain Eukaryota; kingdom Metazoa; phylum Arthropoda; class Chilopoda; order Scutigeromorpha; family Scutigeridae; genus Thereuonema; species Thereuonema tuberculata. Next base: position 68,062,876 of record JAFIDM010004315.1, read on the forward strand.
GTGAATTCAAGAAAAGAAACCTTCAAAATACCATCGAAGAAGAGGAGCTACAATTCCAGTGAAGAAAAAGCTTTTCTCAGTCAATTGTTCTCTACTTACAGAAAATTTCCTAGGAACGGAAAGCGTAATTCCTATAGTGAACTTGCAGGGAATGGCTTCAATGAATCTCACTCCAAGCAGCTTAACCCTTACCTTGGAAATGTTTTCTTGTAAGTTTCAAGAAGTTATGCCAACAGAACTGAATATTCAACAATCCCTACTCACCTTTCATTTCAACTTTATATTTTTATTCAGGAATTTTCAAAATGGAAAAATGTTGCTGTTTCTTAAACAACCAATGAAAATTATCATTTACAGGAAGAAAGTTAAAAAATGATTTCATATCCAAGAGATAAAGGAAGCAGCTTTTAAGGGACTATCTCTGCCAATATTTTAATTTTCCCAGCTATAATCAATTTTGCAAACTTCATTCCTATTATCCCCCCCCCCCCTCAACACTATTTGTAAATTTTGATAAATAAAAAATTTTAGATCAAGCATTCACAGATAAAAAATAAATGGAAAAATGCAAAGCCTAATCCAAAATCTATCTCTTAATTAAACCAGAAATTTGTATAAAACAGGTCATAGTAAGCATGCAATAAAGCCTACAAAAATTCAAATAGGGGAGGGGAATCAAAGTAGTCTATCAAACAGAATTAAATTAAAGAGCTCAAGTAATGCAAACAGGTTCAAACTGAGTGCTTTATAAGAAGAGGGTCTCTCTTTTCATATTTTTTTTTTTTTTTTTTTTTTAACACCCAGCATCAAATCTTCTATAAGCTCTTTCCATTTAATTTTTTTTTTAATTTAGCATTGCAAAGAAAGAGAACTCTTCCCATCAACATTTCACTGCCAATCAAAGAGCTTTCAAATGATTGCAGTAACTAAGGTTAGCATAAGGCAGGTCTGAAATGAAGACAAAGGATTTCAGAATCCAATGCGTTATTAAACTAAATTTTTATAACTGCCCTTTCGGCCAATGATCTATGCTTTAAGCTCATCTGATCTTAACATTGTCATCTTCATTTATCTTCTATTATGCTGATTAAAAGTTTCACTGGAAGTCATTATAATTAGGTGAAATTTATAAACTAATTTTATAGCTATTGACAGATTAAACTTTCTCGTGCAACATTTAGAAATAGAAATTTCATATATTGTGGCTTTTACAGTAAGAAACTTATTTATTTAATGAAGTTTTATAGATAACAATCAATCAATAAAAAAACTGACTTCTCACAGATCTTAACAGAAGCTTTTTTCCGATACATTAATTCCCTTCTTTGAAGTTCTTTTCAAGTATGACTGACAAAAAGTAATCAGCCCAGGTAGTCACCCTATACTTCTTTGTTCTTGATAAAATAACCTGGCAATTCATACAATATCGTAACCGTAAGTCTCCGAGTACAAAATATTAAGATTTCTAGTCATTATAAATGATTCTGAATTTAATCTCCTAGTTACAACTTATTGTTATGCTGCAGATCACTGGAAAAAGGTGGATTGGTGTGACATTCTTTCTGAAAACATTCTTCAACTTGAAGATCATTTAATACCTAACATTTCAGCAACAGCAGATAAACCATCGAAATGGCTTAGTAGGGCTGTGCAGTGCCTATTTCCATCTAATGTTCGGCCATACAGCAGCTGTTGGAAATTTCAAGTAAATATCCTTAAAATATTAGGCATAAGTTTTGGAGTAGAAAGTTTGGAATAATAATTCCTACCATGCAATACTATGAAAGGCATTGAAAGAATGGCGTAAATACCCACTAAAACAGTCAGAACTTCCATGAATCAACAGACACAAAAGAAAGCAGCATTTTTCTGGATTACACAAAGCAAAATATCAACAAGAGCAGAGCTGATCTTGCTTTACAGAATCTTAATTAACTAAAGATACAATATAAATCTTTAATATCTTATGAGAAATCGGAGAAAACTGCTACTCACTCAGGCTCATGTGCAAGAACTTAGTCTAAATAACTTCTAAATCAAAACAACTTAAATAAGAATTTAGACAGTTCTTAAGAGCAAGCTAAACAATTCACTTACTGGATGAGAATCCTCCTCTGTTATCTCCAGTCCAACTGTGTCGCCCCATTCCAATCTGGTTGGAATTCCAGTTGTTCACACCAGAATTAGCACTGCCTTTACCATGTGTGCTCAGTCCTGGAGGAGGACCCCGGGTTTTGGAAATGGGGGCACCCCACAGTTCCGTTGTAATGGTGGAGGGAGGATGGTTATTAATGGAATCTGGTACCCATGCTGGGGGCTTGGCAAATTTACCAAATGGGCCACTATTTGTCAAGGTGGAGTTTGAGCTGGAAAAGAAAAGAAAATAATCAAATATTAGCACAACAAGAACGAACTGTATTATTTCAATTAACGAATATAAAATACACTGACCTAACTAGAAAAACTAAGATCTGTCTAATAATGCGCAGGTTCTCTTTTTGATCAGAGTAATGCAGCAACAAGATGGGTCATGGATTTCAAAAAGCTCTCTGAAGTATTGTGTGGATCGTGTAATACTATGCCTCCTCAAGAGAGGTCCACAATTCCCTGATATTCACCGGTGGTGGCACCGTTTGCATATTGAACCGCACCCCACATGTGTTCCACTGAATTCAGAGAACGACTGGGCCAACTCAGAGGAATGCTCCTCCGGCCACAATTTGTTGACTGCAGACCTCTGGAATGGTGCACTGTAGTGCAGTTAAGAACCAGCTTCCCAAGTAAATGCATGACATGAACTGGTGCAAATCATCTGTATGGATGGTGATATAGCATCTGCTGGTCAATGATGTCAGCAGATATATCAGAGGTCCTAATAAATGCCATACCATGACAGAGCCACTGCTGCCCTGGACTGTCCCTTGTTGGCATGCCCGATCCTTTGCCTTGTGGGGTTTTCGCCACATGCTAATCATCATCTGCCCAAACAGTTGGAACCGTGACTCATCGGACCAGACAAGTTTCCAGTTGTCTTGCATCAGTGATGGTATCCACAAGCCCAGGGAATCGCACAGCCCTCTGTTGTTGGGTTAGCAATGGAACCCAAATGAGTTGTCAGCTCCTGAACCGCACAGAAGAAAGAAGGTTACACTGTCTGAATGGGGATGCTAAGTGTGGCACCAGAATTGATTTGATTGGTTTTCTGCTGAATGTCGCATACAATGCATGCCAGACACTGCCCTCTATGTTCATCCAGAGTTTTTCATCAGTTTCAGTGCTATCAAACAACTGATGTCTTTCCGGATGTAGTCTAGTCATATTAGGTACCCATCTCTCTGGCACCTTTTATCGTGCCTCCTTCAAAGTCACTTAATTGGTGATACACTGACACTGCAAATTTCACGACAACAGATTGCAGGTATCCAACTTTGCATGTACTTCAATTGCAGAAGATACCATTTAATATAGGGCATTTACTGGAAATGGAAGCAACTATCAGTTTTTCTGGTATTTTTAGTGTTTATCTATAACAGTGCTTTAGAAAACATTGCTCAGCCATGGCAACAAGTCAGTCTTGAACAGTAGGTTTCTATTAATTCAATACCAAATATCCCCAATGTTTACAGCATTTAAAAGTTCTAAAATCTCCTGCAAATAGTATTGTTTGATTTACTGTTACTGTTTAAAATAGATATACTGCCATTTCTAGGCCAAACAAATCTCAAGAGAAAAAAAAAAATCAATTTAAAATATCTTCAACTTATTTAATCAGAAATTAATAAAACTTTAAAGACTAATTCTAGGGATTTTCAAAACCACTGCATAACAAAATTCAAGTACTTTTCATATTAAGTTTTACTGAATCATAGGCAAATGAATTGAAACTTGACATTAAGATAATACTTTTGTTCCAGAAGGTATGAATGATCAGTACTGCACTGCATCATAGCAATTCATAATTGTGTTGGCTTTATGTTTTTTTTTATTAAACTAACAACAAGCCGTGCTGGCGTGGTTGTGCGGTCTCAAGGGTCGGTCTGCTGTGAGGCCAGTGTGCCGGTACTGGGGTTCAAATCCTGATCGATAGCATGGATGTTTCAATTTCCTTTCCTGTGTTGTCAGCCTCTTCTTCACTTTCTCTTTGGTCTGACGTCATTCTGTAATGGCGTCCTGAAGAAGGCAATCGGAAACCACTGTTCCCTTGTATAGTTAAGGCTTCTCCCTAGGGGTCGCCCCTCCTAGGGGTCACTAGAGTTCCGTAGACTTGAACCAATCTACGGATTGACTTACCATGGTATGGTACTAACAACATATTAACTTTCATATATTTGCCCCATTACATTTATCAACAACTCTCAAAATATTTACTGACCTGCTAACCTTTTTTTTTTATCCAGAACTTTCCTATTACCAAATAAAGTTCGTCAAAAATTCAAGCTCTTTAAAATTCTTGAAAATTAATAAATGAAAATCCAAAATTTATTAAGGTTTCGAAATATCTCCTTAAATCCTATTATTTTTCCTCTACCAGTAGCTGCCAAAATTAGATGCTTTTCCTACCTTTCAAATCTCCTATCAATTTATGAATTTGATCAATTTGTGACTGTTAAACCTATTGCTTCAAGATGCGTAAATCAATAAAAAATACAAAATAAGCTAAGACAAAATATGCAATCAAATCTTAATAGTTACCTGCTATAGTTAGAGTTTGAAGTGCCAGTAGAGCTGGAAGCTGTTGAAGTATTGTAGGACCAAGTAGAAAGACCAAGAGGCATGAAAGTATTGTCACTGGCTGAAGATACTGGACTTGGTTTATTTAAGTTATTATCACGTAAAGAGAATAAATCAGATTCTTTGATTGTATTAAGAGACAAAGGTGAGCGAGTAACACTGCCTGGTGTGATATGAGGATCATCTTCAATGTTCTTCAACTGGGTTGATCCCTTAAACAATCAAAACAAAATTAATTCATCAATTCTTTGTTTGAATAGTAATAGAAATAAAGAAATGGAATTTATTAAGAATAGGCAACTTGGTAGTACCTTCCATGGTTTGCCAGGTTCAAATTCAGGTACCAAATCACTCAATGTTCCCGGCCATTGAGATTCCTTATCACCTCCAGTGAGTGAGCCATTGAGATTAGAATCAGGACCAGACGACGCATCCGGCCAACCTGAATCACTCTTTAAAAATAAAGTAATGATATCAAATATAATTCAAGAAAACAGTTAATCTGCAAGAGTAAAGAAACTAAAAAGATAATGATGAAATCTTTATCCTAAAATCTTTTCTAAATTTTTATCTGTAAATTTCAAATTAGGATAAAATACAGCACTACAAATATCTGTAAAGATAGATTAAAATGGACGAGTAATTTAATGGTAACAAAACTATGATTTGCAGCTCACAAGCGGCTTTTTGTTTTGTTTTGTTTTTATTGTTTTACTAACTGTAAGTGTAGTTTTTCCATTGCTTTACAATATATTTTATCATCATCTTTAATTTGAATTTTTTTTTAAAAGTAAAGGTAATATAATGAGTTCCATAAAACACAAATGAATATCCTGATTACCACAAAATCAACTAAAATACGGTAAGAATAAACTGATATTCTGAAGATATTTTCTACAGAAGTTTTAAATATCTTCAGTTCTAAATTTGATCTTCCGAGTTAGCGATTTGATATCTTAAATCAAGAATGATTTTAACAAAATCTGTTATAGATCAGCTTTAAAGAGACGTAACATTGTTTTCTCCAGATCACAACAGATAATCTATCATTTTAAAGTTCAAGTTGTCATCTATTATTACTCCAATTAAAATTCTTTAATTACAATTATTTGAGTATTGCAAGAAATGTTAAAATATATTGAAATAGACTTTAAGTATTTTGTCTGTTTGTTAATTATTGCTACTTGAGTGTAAATGTAATTTAATTATCCAATAAGTACTGGACTGACTTACTTGGCTTCGAGACATTGACGACCATGTAGTGTCCACTTGACTAAGCAGAGGATTTAAGTTAGGGCTGGAATGTGACTGAGACAGAGTTTTGCTAATAGAACCAGGTGCCCTGCTGAAATCTGCTACTGGAGTTGTAGCAGTCGATCCTCCAGAAACCGTTGTGGCCACTTCTAACTCCTTGTCCAAAGGCGGTAGTTTCCACTGGGTGAGACGAGACTGAGCTTGCGGTGGCTGGTCCTTCAGAGCCAGATCACGAATATCATTATGCAGACCTCCAAGGGGATCTAAGGCAGCTTTGAAAATGTCAGTAGGATGATGCTGGTGGAGCTGCTGCTGCTGCTGTTGCTGCAAAAGTTGTTGCTGCTGCTGTTGCTTGACATAAACAGCCTGCTGAGCTGCTATTTGATTTTGTAAGTTAGTGATTTGCTGTTTTGTTTTTGTAATTTGTACAGAGATTTGTAAAGCAGCGTTGGCATTGGTTTTGGTCAGATGTTGCTGTGCTGACAGTTGCTGAAGTTGCTTTATCTGTTGTAACAACTGATTGAGAAGAATCAGAGTCTGCGGAGCCAATGGCTGATTTAAAATCTGTTGGAAAGAAAACACTGGATTTCAATTCCTAATTACAAACAGACTAGTTAAAAAAAAACTGTTAATCAAAATTATATCTGAAAATTCAAACTAACAGTTCCATATTATTTTCTCTTAACATTTCTATAAATTAATTGCATCGAGTAGTCACAAATCCTGAGTTTCAATTCAAAACTCCCTAAGTAAGCAGCAATTAAAATTGGGGAAACTAATTTTTTCTGCCCACTAACAAAATTCATTTAATCTTCAAAAATCACATTTTTCATTTAATTCAGGTTTTTTTTTTGTTTTTTTTTTTTATAAAAAGATCAAAATATAATACAATCAAAAACTTCTAATAAAAGATCAGAAGAAATTATTAGTCTTATCTATACTTTTGCAGAAATATTTAATCAATAAATTCCTAAAATTATTCAAAGCATTTAATATAAACACACAAGACATTCAAAACATCCCTATTACATATAAAGAAAATATACATATACTGTATCAAAACAAAAACAAAAAAATTTAAAAAAAAATTCAAACTAGACTTAAAAAAAAATTAAAATCTCTCAGTTTCATTATAACCACAAAGTGTGATCAATATATTCCTAAATAAGAGTAAAGACTTGATTTCTTACTTGTGGAGACAGATGGCCAGCCTGTACAGCCATTTGTATCTGATGTACAATAAGGCGCAACTGATTTGCAGTGGGAATATTCTGCTGACCCAATCGACCTTGTCCTCCAATCATGTTGGGACCCAAACCCTAAAAATTAAAAAAAAAAAAAAAAAATGTTTTGTAATCTTTTAATGATGTTATAACACAAAGCTCGAAATGTAAAAATGACAAATCGCCATAAATGTCGGGGAAAAAATTAAAAATCTTGAAAAGAGTAAATCAAGTAGATTACTTGGAATTTTTTTTTTTTTTGTCTGCATATTCTAATTACACATTAATTACAACAATTGATTTGGAAACAATTATTAATGGCTATGCAATTGTTAAATTTGCCTACATTCATTTCTAAGTGAATATGTTAAAACTTGTTCACTTTTTAAGTTTACTTTTTCAAATCTTTTGTGAGCAGGAAAACATTCCTTTGTTATTTAACTTAAATATAAAATTTCTGAAATTATAATTTGAACAAAACAAAAGATATTTTTTTAAAAAAATTATTTTTAAATGCTTTTTTTTCATTGCTACCTTGGTGTTGTATGTCATGTTAAAACTATAAATTTGCTTTTGTTCACTTCATAAAATTAGAAGTTTGAAGCCTTTAAGTCGATCCCTAATTTTTTTCTTATTTTTTTAAATTTATCAGTATATAATGTGGAAAAGTCTGGGATCTATACATCATACCAAACATTACTGATAAGTAAACAATGATGACTAAGGCTCTGGGTCACTCGTACAAAAAATCCTTCCAAAAGAATGGATTTGATTGTTATTCAGTTCAGATTAGGAACAGATTGATTGTATTACCTGAAACTGTTGCTGTACTTGTTGCTGCTGTTGCTGCTGCTGCTGTTGTTGTTGCTGTTGCTGCTGCTGTTGTTGTTGTTGGAGCAGTTTTTGTACTAAGGCAGGACTTAGGCTACTGATACTGACATTACTCAAATGGTTTATACTGGGATGTTGTGCTCCAACATTCGCGCTGCTAATTAAACTGGCAGCAGTGTTGATACCACCAGGCTGTACAGAAAGAAAAGAACAAAAACTTATATTACATTTATGATTAATGAAGGATTTTTTTTTTCTTTAAAAATAACAAAAAAAAGTTGTAAACATCATCTACACACAAAACAAATTAATGTCATGCTCACAACTGTTGTATCAAGCGGCATTTATTTTTCAAAATTCACCTATTTCCAACTTACCTGTGATTTGAATTGTGGTGGCTGTGCTATTGAGTTAGGAACATTTGCTCCTGGTGTATATAACTGTCCAGGAAAATTCGGAGTATTTGGTAAATTGGGGGGCACAAATGGAGTGGTATTTTCCAAAGGATGCTCCTCCTCTCTCATCTTTGGTCTCCCTGGTGCAAGACCACTGTAACTGTCCATGTCGTTGAGGGAACTTTCTCTTCCAACACCCACCTGGACATCACCTACATACAACATAAGGGCTTAAAAACTCAGTTTTTTTATCTGTTGAAGGCATGCAAGATTTACAACTACTGGGAAAGAGAATGATGCATTCCATTCATCCTATACATATATGATTGTAATAAAGAAATTATTTATTTGGTTTTATTATTTTATTTATTGTCTTAGTTAAATTTTTAAATTGGACATTCACTTTATTCGTGTCTTATTAAAATCATGCTTGATTCATTTTTAACAATACATAAGACAACCCCCCCCCCTTTATTAAAATCATGAATTTTCAGAACTGCTAAAATTTAAAAATGCAATATTAAAAATTATTTTAAGATATTTAAACTTAGTAGCTGACATATCAAATTTAATTTTATGATAGGTTTAACATTAGATAAATAAGTGTCCTTACATTTAATGCTTAATAAATTAAAGGTTATAATAAAGGTTAGTATATGAATGTGGAATGGATTAAGAAAATTAATTTACTAATTTCCAGTTTTATTGAAATTGTTAAAATTAAACAATATATTGTTCTTTAACAATATTTCGGATGTCCATTAATAAAAACAGATACAGATCTTAAAAAGGGTTTTATTTGTTCTTAATGTCTTACCCATTGGATCTTCATAATTTGCTCCTGAGTTTCTCAAAACATTTTCCAAATCTTCTTTCTAAATTGTTATAAATAAAAATACTACAAGTAAATAAATGCTAAAATGATAATTAATAAATTTCAGTAATTTCAAGCTTATATTTAATTTAGATATATCCATTACTTTCTATAAAACAATGAGATTAAGACATAACTAAGTGCAGTAAATCCAGTTCAAACAACACACTGATACAATAAGATCTGTTTAAGCTTATTAGTCTTGTTTTAAATTGAAGGTCCGCATTTCTCTAATTGCAGCAGTTTCAAAACTCTGGAATTATCTGTTGGCAACTGTTACTCCCAGACATTTTCTGCAATATATTAATGACCAATCTATTCACTGAATTCCAATGAAATGAAACAGCTACAGTTGGTTTGTTAGGATTTACCAAGCTGCAACAAATATCTTATCTGTAATTCTGGGAACATTTCACCAAAAACAGAAAAAAAAAAAAGAAAGAAAGACTTGTTTTGTGCAAACACCAACAAAATTATACCACCACTTAATATTCATCATGGCAATGTTCTGGGTCTGTAAATTATGCTTTCCACTGGTAACCATCCGTACCTTGTAGGCTAGTTGTTCTCCGTTTTAGCTAGGGAAAGGTCTTTCAAGAAGATATTAAGACTAAACAACAACTCTGGAATAAAGCATTAAAGAAACCCAAATATGGAAAGATAAAATGACAGTAAAGGATCCATGAGCACTTGCCATAAGAGGAAAACAGGAAAAAGCAATCTTAAGGAATAGAGACGAGTTCCTTTGTGCGTAAGCTCCAATTCCAACAGGACAGCATAAGGATCTTTGAATTTAAATAAAGTTTAAGCCTATTTGAGATGAAGAACTCTTCCATACAGTATCACTGAACCAGAATGATCTAAGTTTACTGCCTAAGAATGTAAAATAATGCTCTCTAAAAAAGTAAAATATCCTTACATAATTGGGAAGACTGAAACTTGCCTTAAAACCAGGTTCATTGAGTATTCGATATGGTCTACTGTTCAGCTGCTTTGCACCCTGTTAAAAAAAGATAATAATGTAGTTAAGATTAAGCGTAGCAAGCAATTCTTTTATTTGTGGAAATAATATCAGGTTTGGCTATTTTCAAATTACAGTATTAAAACTTAAAATTTTGCACCAGATTTTAAAAAACTACATTCTTTTCTTATTGCTACAATACTAACTTCAAACACTAATATATATTTTAAATATATATATTTTTAATTTTATTAAAACTTAAAGATAGCTTTATTTCTCCTATTATTCTTCATGTTTAGTTAAGATATAAAATATCCTATTCACTTCTGTTATCAACTTTTTAATTTAAGTCAATTAAAAGTAAAAAAAAAAAAACAAAGAAAAGGTGAAACTGACCCTTACCTGCTTGGCAGGAGGGGGACCCCATGAAGAGGTATCAATCTGTGCTTCACCCCAGCCAGCCACTGGACCTACGGATTTTGGTTTGGCACCCCAGCCTGGATCACCCCAGCCGCTACCTGAATTGCCAGAAACCATCTGCCCTGGACCTTTCAACGACGTCATAGAACCCGATCCAGGGGTGGGTGGTTCTTCCCAGGAAGAGGACGACACATCGTGAGGAGAAGGATCTCCCCAACTTCCATTCCTAATTTAAAGAAATAAACATTTCCAAATTTATATTTCAAAAGGAACTTCTAAATACAGTGAATAATAATAATAATTAGGAACACATTGCAATATATATAGCTTTTAGTATCTTGAACTTTATACTAATGGATATACGAATAAATTGAAAGTATGGTGCAGTGCAATATAAAACTGATTTTGTAATATTTACCCCAGAAATAATTTTTATTTTCTTGTCTTTTGTTGTTTCTGGGGTCACTTCCGAGTTGGG
>JAFIDM010004315.1:68080165-68094690 GCA_023159025.1 Thereuonema tuberculata
GATGCACTTTCGTCCTCTGCCATGTTGCGCACTTCAAGATCCTGGTTTCTTCAAATTTTTTCATCATTTTGCTCATACCTTGTGGTGACATCGGTCCACGGCATACTTTTTTTTAGGCCGATGAAATTCACAAATCGCAGCTACAGTATTACCATGACTTTCGTAATAAAACTTGCCCATCAATGCACATTCTTGTGAAGTCATTGTCATCGCGACTGTTGCTAGTAAAATGTACTCAATTCACACCGATTATTTATAGACAGATGTCAGCTGCGTTTCTGGTGTCTAAGCAAATCAGATTGTTTTCTCTTTGTATAAATTCTCTTAACCCTATGCAGTTGTGATGACATTTAGACCACTTTTACAATAAAAAAAACAAAAATTAGAATTAAAACCATACTCTGTTGTTGTAGCATTGCATATTTAATGTTTTTCTACAATTATTTTCATTATTGTAGCAAAAAGCACCCTCTACAAGCACAAGAAGATTTTGTAACTAATTTCTTTTTTTTGCAGAATCGTTCAGCACAATCCTTTGAATAGCATGTGTACAACTTTTTGGTGTCTTTCCGACTCTTGGTTGCAGCTGCAGAATGCTCTAAGTAAGCCAACTTTAATTATAACCACCTTGTATATCTGAAAGTCTTGAGGTTTCTCAATTAATACATTATTTCTAAGTATGAAAAAAATTTAAGCATACAAAATTTAATTACTAAATCTATAATGAGATCAGCATTTATTTGAACACAGATGAAAAATTAAGCAATACAATCTATCAACACTCAATTGGCTGACTGGTATGTAATAAGAAGTCAGTCTGTCTGCATTGATAAATTCTTTCCCAATCGTAGATTACACTTTTGATTTTCATACTGAATACAAAGAATTAGAAAATATTCAGTTTCTTATTAGAGCATTTCTTGATGTTAAAAATATCGTGATTAAAACTGTCTAATAATGCTTAACAGAAATAACGTTTTAATTATTGAGACATCCCATTACACTTCATTTTAAATAGTATTAAAATTTAAGATAAGCAAGTCCTATGATACTTTGGACAAGCATTCTTGCTAATAAAAAAAAAAAAATGCTGGATCCGACAATAAAAGAAAAACGCGAACCAATTTTAGATGAGCAAAAAAAAATGTAAATTTTTACATTTGACAAAAGATGGGAAAGCAAGAAGTTAAACATTTAGTCTATTAATATTTAAAAAAAAAAATTAGAAAATTGAAAATTTTTATATTTGAATAAATTTCATGACTTTTCTATAAAGCCTGAAAACTAAAAACTTAAAAATATATAAATGCCATATTTTTTTTTTAAGAATTAACCAGTAAACAACAGTCACATAATCACTGTTTAAGATATACAGGAAATTGTATCTGGCTTCTATCTAAATAAGTTCTAGTCAACAATGATTTAAATTGCAATTATTCATATTTATTTTAATTTGAATGTTACTGTAAATCAATCTATCCATTACAATTCTCATATTCTGCCTATTCAAGTGCATCATTCATGTTGCACAATTCTTTTATCTGTAATTCTTCTTGAATCCCCTCTTACAAACTTCTGTAACCAAATACTTTTAATAATACTTTTCAATAATGTGAAATAAAGCAAGTAATTTCATTATTGTGTTTCTTCAAACAAACCTAACAAGACTAACACTAAAAAAAAAAAAAAAAAAAAAAATCAATTTCTTACCCTGAGCAGAATTAGTTCCTGAAGCTGTGTTGGACCCTCCACTATTTCGACTGTTGTTGCCATTAGTATTGCAACTGTTATTATTGTTATTGGCACTACTATTAGTGCCCCACTGGCTTTGGGCTACTCCATTACCACCGCCGCTGCTGGTGTTGTTGCCGCCACTGTTGCCTGCATTCTGAGCCATATTCCAGCCTGACGTGTTGTTGTTGGAAGGTGGGGTTCCCCATCCAGATGTGTTATTGTTCAGAGAGCTTTCACCTCCACCAAGCAATCCCATCCGTGGTGCTGGTCCACCCCAATTGCTAACAGCACCGCCACTACCGCTGCTTACTGTGACGCTGCTTCTATTATCATTGTTGCGGTTGCCAATACTGTTGAATTTTTCCAAGGAATTATTTCCGTTTGGTTGAGAGTTCATATTTCCAGAAGGATTCCCTCCTAAAGAGGAATTATTTTGATTATTGTTGCTACTGCTGCCATTAAGATTTCCGCCACTGCTGCCAACATAGCTGTTGTTACTAGTGCTAGTATTGCTACTAGTGGTACTAATGTTATTTATATTACAATTATTGTTGTTAAAAACACTTGAATTATTGGAGAAATTGTTAGGAATGTTCCATCCGCTTTGGTTGGCCACGTTCGCTGAGGAGGAGGATGTGTTACCCATTGTTGAATTTGTGTTGCTCTGGGTAACGTTGGCATTTTGCCATGCAGGAAGCATGGAATTAGATAATGCAGCTGATGACTGATTCATGGTGTTGACCATGCCTGAACTGCCATGACACTGATCCATCTGAGCACCAATAGAATTACACCCTACGTTGTGACCTCCCTCTGACCCTGTTCCTGTTGGGGTTTGTGGCTGACCAAGAGGAACCACGGCTTTCGATCCACTGCCTGAAGCAGCACCACCGCCTTGATTAGCTGAATTGCCCCAACCAATCTTCTCTGATCCTGAAGCACTACAGTCTGTGTGATTATGAGTAGTATCACTTCCCAAATTATTGGGATTTATGGCATTTGCCGAAGGATTTGCAGAGGATTGCATAAGTCCTGGGTTGCTTGGATTGATATAGTTGTTGGCCTGATGGCCATGATTAGAAGTGTTCACAGTTTTGACCCCTGTGGGGTTAGAGTTATTGGGAGACTGCTGCAAGGGGATGTTATTACCCCAAGCAACTGAGGTGGGGGCGGAGGAGGCCGAGTCCATGCGCTCCACATTACGCCCATTTCCGCTTGCTCCCCAGTCACCCGGATTCACGCTTTGTGCACTGAGGCTATTGCTGCTGGAAGAACCTGACTGACTGGTTTGCAATGGACTTGCATTGGAACTGGCCCCTTGGCCAGTATTTCCGTTGCTATCGGACGGGGTTGGACCCTGGCCGCCAGGGGCGCTTGAGCTAGATATCACAGATCCAGAAATGGAAGTGGCCGAGTCATCCCCAGCCTCTGAGGGATTTTCAGAATGGCTATCACCAATCGATGGCCATGTATCCTTATCCTTCTCGTCTACAATCAGCTTGCCCCATGTACTGTTATCAGGTTCAGACCAATTTGTGTAGTCGGCCTCACTCTGACCTGAAAGAAAAATTTAGGAAATAATAGCATGCAGATATTTTTTTTAAGGCAACTGATAAAAGATAGCAACTTGACACTTTAAGAAAACAAAAAAAGAAATAAACTTTCAATTAGAAATATTTTACAATAAATTTGACCTAAAAGCTTTAAAGACAAAAAAAATATTCAAACATACAATTCCATTTAAATTTTTTTCTTTAAAAGCTTTTTTTGTTTTTAAGTAACCATTTTAATATTTGATTTAGTTATTAGAATTCAATTTAAATTTAAAATCAAAATATTAACATCTATTATAATATTTTCAATTCATTTTTTTTCAAGAAAATTAAATACCGATTCAATTCATATCTTGTCTTCAGAAAAAATGAAACAGCAGGAGGAAGTATTCAAATTACTGTTTTCTGTGCGCCATTTTTTTTTTTTTTCAAAAAAATTTAATAATTAAAGGAAGTAAGTCCCTGTTTGTAAGATGTTAGCAAAAAATCTTAGGCAGTAGATTTGGTTAGGTAACTTCTTGCTGTATGGTTTATGAGAAAGATAGATAGATGAAAAACTGAAGAGTAGTGGATAACGATGTGAACTGGCTACAAAATGTTGATCATTCCTGTACTATATAATTATAACACATGGTCATAATTAAACTTTCCTTATTCAGATTCATCTATAGCTCAACAAGTAGAAAAAAGTGGCAAATCAATTGTCATCAAATTCAGTAGGGAGACTAATTAGGACATGGGAAGCAGGATTCTGCAGATAAAAAAAAATAGTTCAAAAAGTCACCAATAGAGGGAATATGGCACAGTTGTAGCCCAGGAAACTGATAATTTGAACAAAACAAAGTTGATCACTTGTGTCATTGGCATTACAGAGCTACAAAGTAAAAGGAAAAATGTCGTAATGCAGTAGCCGTTTGAACCTGCCAGAATGTAATCCTCTGTCATCTGAAGAAGTTAGATCTATGATTCGGAAGTTTGAAAACAGGATCTCTGGACATTCAACCTGGGAAAGGATGGAAACCATTGCAACCCTGGGTAATTGAGGAAGTTGCAACCTTTGATTGTTGACAGATCAAACAAACAAGTTGCTAGTAATAGCAGCAGCAACACTCTTGGAATAGCACAACAATTGGGTACGCTGATGTCCATTGTAATTTCATCCATACAAGATGAGCCGCATACAACAGATTAAGATAAGCGTTTGGCTTTTCAACCAGAATGGAGGTCGACAGTGCTTGTTCTTGGAAAATTGTTCAGGGAGACAAGACCAATTTTTATCTGAATGGAGCTGTAAACACCCAAAATTGTTGAATTTGGGATTCAGAATCACCCTATGCTCTCCAGGAAGTCCCATTGAAAATTACCATTTTCTGTGGCTTCCCAGAAAATTTTATAATATGGCAATTCTTTTTTGAGGACATCACTGACAGGATCAGTAACCTGTTCCATAACCACATGGAAACATCGCAATAACTTAAACATTTTCATTAGTCTGCAACTTCAGCAACGGCAATGTCTGGATGACACAATTTTTACGCAAGATGAGCACCTTCCCACATTGCATGACCAACACAGCAGCTTCTACAGCACCATTCACATAAGTGCAATTAATTGCTTTTCTCTTTTTACAGCTGCGTGGTTACTTCACCTTACAGGACAACATAGCACAAACTGGAACAAACTTTCCTGCGACAAACATGTTACATTTTGGTGTTGAGAATGCTGTGAACAGGATGAAATTTCTGGTCCACAAGAAAGGTGGCCATATTAAACCACATCCTCTTCTACATGGGTGAACTCAATGTGCTCAAGTTGGGCAATAGGTTTCCGACAACACAAAGAAAGAAAGAAATATAACCAAATTTCTTGTTGTAGAGAATATCACTACTACAGGTTCAACTGGAACCATAAACTAAGTAAGCATGTCTTGTTTAATGCATTATCTACAAAGCCAAAATCTTATAGGAATTGTTACCATTTGAATCCAGTAAAGACGTTCATTGCATTCTTTTTAATTTTATCAATCACCCCATAAAGTTTGACATTTAAAAAAAAAATGAGAATATAATGAAGAAAATAAGAAGATTGAGAATAAGAAAAATTTTCTCTGGCAAACAATTTTCTAATTCATGTACGAAAAAAGAACTCACATAAGGATTTTTGAATTAAAAGTCTGTTAGAAGAAATGAAAATTAATGAAAATAACTAAAGAAAAAAAAACTAAATCAGATAAGACAAATTTTCAAAGTTGCTAGCTTCTCACGTTTCTTTTTGGGATTTGGCTTCAAAATAACTTCACATCTTAATACAGACACAAAGATATTCACATATAAAGTCAATGACATCCCAAATAATGAGGGGAGAAATATAACCAATTAAAGTTTGAGGCTGCCTAAGTATGATCTTTTTTTTTTTTTTTTTTTCCCTTGCTTTAAACAAAAAAAAGCTGACTGTGTTTCAATATAATCACTGATTTCAAGGAAGAACCCAAATGCTTTCCTAGCATAGCATTGCACCAAAACCACACAATGAAACAATCGTTTGTATATTCATCTTTGATATTACAAAAACATTCTTTTTCCCCTTGTCAGTTCATTGCTAATTTAACTACTCGATAGGGTTTTAGGCATTATGTGACATGTTTCAAAGAACTCTTTCCATTACGAATTTCATAAAGATTTTTCTTATTAAAAGTACAAATTCAAATATGAAAAATCAATTTATATATTAAGGCATTTTTGTGTCAGCTCCATTGTTTTATAACTAGGAAAAAAATAAATGTCCCTACTGTCTCTCCCTCTTTTTATTCACAGATTAATATTTTTTGCATGAAAAACCGGTACTAATGTTGGTAAAACAATTCCGAGATGTGTTGTATTTTATGACTACAAATTTGAAAAACAGAAAAAAAATGGAAAATAAAAAAATACTGCTCAAATTTTGATTAAAAATAAACAGTACCACTGATATGACAATTAGAAGAATTATTAACTTGTATCTTATCAGCTAGGGAAAGTAAATTTACATTAAATGATTACTAAATAAAATGAAATTCTATCAATTTCCAGTTCTAATTAAAAACACTATCCTAATAAATTACTCACAAAAAGCTGGCGAATTCTCACACTTATTTCCAAAAACTTTTGTACATATTAATTTTATTTTTTTTTTTTTTTTTTTCAAAAAGCAGATAATCTCTTACTGTTGAGATTACATTCAATTACAGCAGCTTTAAAAGCAAGAAACACCATGAATTCACTTGTGTTAATCATTCCATCAAACTGTTCCTTATTTACCAATATATTCTTAGGTAACAGATTCAACTCATTATGTCAAATTTCTTAACAATCTTGGAGCATAAAACTGAAGCCAAAAATAAAATGTGCTCATTATGTTCAGTAGGTTTCCCAAGGCAAAGCATCCAATTTATTATGTTGCAACGTTTATCAATTCCATATATGCAGATATTCTAACATACTCCTCACAGACACTGTAACTAAAGTTCGGCTAAATTATAAGCAAACCTCAAATAGAAATAAAGGATGGGGGACACTTTTCCAAACAACAAAAGTTTAAGAAATGAACTATTAACTCTGAGCTCAGTAGATACAGCAAAAGAGGGCCTCTGGATTATGATTCCTGATCGTTTTATGAAAAAAAAATTAGGGCAATGATTTATATGGAAAAAATATAAAATGCTTTTGGTTTTTGTTCTTTAATAAAGTACAAATACATTACTTTAAAAATTTAACATTAACTTTAAAGGAATTTGAAACTCAAACAATAGCTGTATTCTAGTCTTTATTATAAAGTGAATAAATATTAAAGGAAATGGACTTGTGAAAGAAGCATATTCTTTTTATTTTAAAAGATAACTGATACTATAGTCAATATAAATATACTGGAAAGCTACAAGTAAATCTAACTTTTGAAATTACACTTCTCTATTACAACTAAAATCTATTCTAACCCCACAAAGTTTAAATTAAAAAAAAAAAAAAGTAGATGAAGGAAATCACCCTACTTTTTTGTTGTTGTTTGTGGGCTTGCTGCATGAAGCGGGGTGGCACCTCCCGTGGCGGGTACCGCTGTTGCGCTGCCTGACTCGGGGGTGCCGGACGTTTAGCTGCCTGCATTTGTTGCTTCATAATCTTTGGATTTTTGTTCGGGAACCTAAAATTAAAGATGACCTTTTAATAAATCTACACAGAAGCATAAAAACAAAATTTATTACAATTTATTCTTAACAAAGTAACAATAAATTGTCACTAAAAGCTTAAGGGTATATGGAATGTTAAAATTATTGACAATTTGTAATATTGATCAGTCATTTGTGGCTAGAGAATTAAGGCTTTTCTCTCTTTCTCATTTTTGGCTTCAGTGTCACGCTCTTAGATTAATATAAACTACAAGTCTTTAAAAGAATTCAGTAAAAAGTTTATTGTACTGTTCTAAGTATTTACAGCTATATCTTTTGTTCTCTTGCTTTATTTTTTTCTATTTCTGCAAAATAACAGTTTATATCTAAAACATAAGGTCTCTCAATGTGTTAAAAAAACTTGCAACTATATAGTAAAAAAGTCTATATTCCCACCCAACCACGAAATCCACAAATGTTGACTTTTAAAAACAAAAAATTATCGTGTTACTGCTACTTGATATTTTATAACATTTTAATAAAACTTTTATAAAGTAAAAAATAATACATTTGTAAAAATTGCAGCATGAACTACTTTCTTTGGACATATTACTGCATTTCTAAAGCTGTAAAAAAAAAATAAAAAAAAATAAATAAAAAAAAAAACCCACAAAAATAATGAACAATACACTTAGATCTCGGCAATCAACTGAAAGGTCAGAACATTGTTAAAAGCTTTTTGAAATTACTGAGTTTTACAAACCAACTTATTTTTTATTTATTTAATTTTCAAAAAAATAAATAAATAAATAAATGTCAATCACTGTAGAAAACTGGAAATTACCACACAACATAAATCAGTGCTACAACTGATCACTGCATACAGAGGGAAGGCTTTCTTAGTCATAACTGTCATTCATTTTTAGATGCCTTAAATGTTTTACTTTGTTAGTTCTATTTTACCCATAATCCATTAATGCTTATTTACATTTCTCACACAGTTTAAATAAATAAAATCAAGCTAACCAAGACAGTTTGAAAAAAGAAAAAAAACTAACCTAACATCTTCAAAATAAGAAATGAACTCAAAGTTTATAAATTGTTGGAAAATCACTTATTTTTTTTAAAGTAGGAAGTAAAAAAAAAAGGGGGGGGGGGAGAGAAACTTGATTTTGAGTCATACTCGACAAAAAGGCAAGACAAGAAACCACTGTAGATTAAGAACCAAACATCACTTGACAGTTGTCATTTCCAAGAATGGGTGAAAATACGTGGCAAGAATGCAGCAAATTATGGCAATGTCATGCACAACAGCTTTTAATATAGAAAGTTATCTCAGTAAGCAAAAACACACCAAAATATAAATAAAAAGAAGATTCTGAAAGAACCTGAAGCCTACTTTCCTGAAAATGCTGCATGTTCTTCATTGTTTTTTAAAAGGTCTTGAAAAGTACAAGGAAATATCTTCAGATTTGTAAATTACCATAACTACCAAATGCCGGCTACCATCAAATTTTCCAACTGGATATAAAACTGATTAATCTTAAACGAAAATGATTTCAACCATCGGAAGGAATGCATTATTTTATGTTGAAAGAAATTCAAAGAGTCAAATGATTCTCTTCTAATGAATTGTTTTTTACATCATCTTCATGCAAATTTCTCTACAGAATCCACACAAATTGTTTTTGTTTTTTTTAGTTTTGTTAATACAAAAGACAATTTATCTTTTGCTTGTAAACACATTCTAAATTTCAGTAAGATCCATTACTGGTTCAGAAATTAATGAGGAAGGGAGAGACGTTCATTGTAGAATAGCTAAAATAATTACAATGCAAAAATGCAGCTTGTAAGTTTTGCTTCAGAACAAATGATATATAAGAAGCATCCTCAAGATATTCCACACCCATCCCACAGTCATGGTCCAACAATACCTCAGCCAATAGAAAAGCTAGGTTAACCGTTTTTTTTTTTTTTTTTTTAACATTTTTCCCCACCCAAAAAATATGAAATGATGCATTTCCAAAGATAAATTACAAAATCCAGTACAGGAAAAAATAAGTAAAAATGTTCTTTATTATTATTTTTAATATGAGATAAAGGATTCTAAACTTACGTAGATGTATTCCCTTCAGCTGCCTGAATCTCTCCAAGAAGTTACTCAAAACCTACCTAGTTACATATAAAAAAAAAATAAAAAAAAAAATAAATAAATTAATTCAAAATTATTTTTAAAAATTAATATAATTGCTATGGATAATTTTTGTCTTATTTGCTTTATTTTCTCTAAAGTACTGGAATTAAGATTGGAAAATAACCAAACTATAGTAAATCAAATAGACAAATTGAAGACAAATATTAAAAAATGCAAATCTGCTGTTAAACATTAAAACATTTTATAAAGCTAAACAACTGAAATCAATTCCATATGATGTTGTAACATTTAATCAAATCACTTAAAACTGTAATGCAATATTTAATTTCACTTATTTCAAAAGAGCAATTTTTGGCTAAATGTTGTGAAATTTTAGATTTTGAACCATGAGAACCTAACACCTAATTTCCTAGTCAATTTTGTCCTTTATTTCCACTATCAAAAGCTATACAGCTATTTTTTTATTTTTTTTTTGGTTAGAACACAACAAATGTAGGAAATACTGCAGAATTTTCTTCATTATTAAAATCAATATGCTGCACTTGATACAACAAAAAGTCTGTTTAGGTAATCTTCTGCTTAGCTAAGAGAATATGAAAGAAAGAAAAAAAAAAAAAAGAAAAAAGATCTAGCTTAAGACGTTTTGATATCTAAGTCACATTATTGAATCTGTATGTTACTACCTAACAATTAAACTGCTCTTCCAGACAATAAGATACTTCCTAATGCATCTTATAAATACACAAGAAAGGTAAAGAAACTTTTTCAGAATGTTTACCAAGAATCAAACCCAGTTTTAGAAATACAAAATATTTAGTTGTTCTCATAATTCAAAACTTAATAATACTTCAGTTATATACGATTTAAGGATGAACGTTAAGTAAAATATGGGGTCTTTATTAAGTTAGAAGAAATTCTTTTAATTCTATTTTCATCGTAGACTATTTTTTTTTTTTTTTAGTATGTCTTTAACATATGTACGACTTGTGTAGTAAGGTTTACAAAAAGGTTAATGCTAGCTTCTCATCTTTATCCATTGCTGATTACGCTATTCAAAAAAAAAAAAGCAGATAACCTATCAGTGTTAACTGACAGTACTGTATAGTTATATCTAGAAAATTGCTTCTCTATAATCAAGTATTTCTTAATCAAGTCATTCTTATGCTTAAAGTTAGGTGAACTTGACAGTTAACAAGATAGCTATGATGTGTCCTCTGACATTATCTGGGCATGTTGAGACTTGTTAAGATAATGTGTTTCTGAACAACTTCCTTGGCTTTTCCTATTACCATTTGAAATAGGCTACTATATAATAACACAAAATTGGAATTTTCAACTTAATATAAATTTAAATTTTCAGTTTAATTTTGAGTTTATTGCTTGCATCAAATTCAGTGGTTAAGTAGTGTTACTGAATAAATATTATTATTATTATAGTTCTCTGCCAAGGGCAGGTCCTTCACTGCAAACCCAGCATTCTCCAATCTTTCCTATTTTCTGCCTTCCTCTTCGTCTCCACATAAGATCCATTTACTCCATTTATTTGGAGAAAAAGAAACTGGTTGGGTCACTGGCTGAGAAGAAACTCCCTAATGAAGGATGCACTGGAAGGAATGGTGAACGGTAAAAAAAGTTCGAGGCAGAAGAAGATTTCAGATGATCGAAATAAATAAAGGGTTTCAAAAAAAATGCATTGGTGAAACATGAAAAAAAAAAATTAAAATTACACATCCTGATAGACATCAGTCCTATTAAACCTGAAACAGCTATTTCAGAGTCCCATTACTAATAGGTCATGGTCTGCCTATGAAAATGTGTCATTTTTAATTTATTTTTCACTTTTCATGGCATTCTTATTGCAATTCTTTTTTAAAAAAATTAATAAAGAAGAAACAGCCTCAGAGAAATCACAAATATTGTTTTATATATAGAGCTGAAATTCACAGGCTTCAAATTTACAAATTTTATGAGAAAGTTTGTCAGGTAATGAGGGATTCTGTTAGATTGGACTACAAATGACCCTTGATGGTCACCTTACATTTCTGGCTATTCTGAAAGTGTCTGTTACAGCAATAAAGGCTGCTCTGACAAGTTCCAATTTGTTTCTTACAATTTGGAAGACAACTAACAACGGAAAAAAAAAATCAATAATAATAAACTATTCATCTTGCCTTAACTAAAACTGCACTTACAAGTAGCAATTTTTATCTTATTTGGAAAATTTGATACCGGGTTACCTACTGGACAAAGGCAATTTGAAACTGAACAGCGGCATTTTGATTAATCTAAGTTATTAATCTTCAAATTGATATCAAGATCATCTTTTATGTAATTTATCAAACCGATATCAACGTTTCACAACTGAGACAATCGTGGTGCGATTTTATTTCATGATTACAGAAAAAACTACATTATTTCTGACTTCCTAGTAACCTAAACCTAAAATGGCAAACAGCCTTGCAGATAGGATATTTTGAGTAATCTCAAGAATTAAAATGGTATAAAATTTCCTAGTTTTAATTAAAAACATTTTCTTATGATGCATTGAATGACTTTTAGATAAAATAATGTTCATTTTGTCTAAATTCACATATCAAGTTGATCACAGTCATAGCATTGCACTAACGATTTGGATTCTTCTTGGGCAACTATAAAATTTGGGTAATTTTCTTGATTGTATAATGTGGCAAGTAATTGGCAATGGTCTGGTCAACATATTAAAAATCAGCACATTTGTTTTATGTCATCTTGCAAACATTTCATTTTTAATGGCTTAAGGAACAACAGAGGGCTCAATGATGCCTCAAGAACAAGTCACTTTGTTTACAGCAAGTTGTGGAAAGGAAGAGAAGCTAACAAAGAGGAGAAAAATAAACATCCAAACCTGCTTTGAAATTCAAGTCCAGATTTAGCCCCGTGTTACTTATGTACGCGTTACTTATAGTACCTATCAAGAAATCTTATCTAAATTTTTCTGTTGTAATTTTAAAATGGAAAAAGTAAAAAATAAATTAAATGTGTAATTAAAATTTTGAAACATATACACAAAAAAGTTGAGAAAGATGAAACAGAAAATGATACTGAAACAAAAATGAAGAGGGATACTCAGCTTTTACAGGAAAACTAACTTAAGCTTCACGACAAACAAAAACAGATGAAGTTTCATATAGATAATAGTAAAAATGACTGTGGTGATGCATAACATGTCAAGAGACAGAACAATGATTCGTACATACTTGTAAAGTATGATGCAAAGCAAATACTCAGTCCAGAAGCAAGAAGGCTATATACTATATTTCAGTGATTGGGATAACAACGTTTATGATAGGATACAAGCTTAAGCCAAACTGATAAATTAACATCAATGAACTACTGAAATGCTATTACTATTCTATTTTTAAAATAAAGGTTTTTACTACAAAACATTTTAAAATATATGTATAGGAAATTGCTATTCTGATTAAATATAAACAAGTCATGCAACATGTAAACAGATAAATACAATTTTAAGAATTTCAAGAGCAGATCAATGACACTGACAGAGCATCAATTAATTCAGAGCATCAATTAATTTAACATCACTAATTCATTACTTATATTATAGCAATAAGCTATCCAACAAAAGCCAAGATAGTTTGTCATCTCAACAATGATGATTTTTAATAGGTTCCAGTTTTTCGATCATCTTCAGGAAAAATAAATTTAGTACATTCTCTAAATCTATTCCTACATTTTCAGAAAATTATAATAAACCACAAAGTTGCAAATCAAATATGTAACTATCATAATACATATATATTATAAATCAATCTGTAATAATATAGATCGTTTAAGTTCCTTTAAGTTTTTTACACTTTATTCAGTAAAAATTATTAAAGAATCATTAACACTTTTTCTCTATTCTTTGTTAATACAATTGAAACTTCTGATAATCATAGCTTCAATTATAAATCTCTCACTGCCATCTTTAACAAGGAAAAGGGGAAAAAGTGTTAATGATTATTCAGTAAAATTATTTAAAGTGTAAAAAACATAAGAAATTAAATGTTCTATATTGCTACAGATTGTTAAATATTGTTATGGTATATTAAGTTAGTCCCAAGCCTATGAACCAGAGCTTAACGTCGGTCCGCTGAGTGGTAACATCCAGAATTTCCCCAAAAGCACAAGTTTCGACAAATCCCATCCCCGTGAAGCAATGTTAGCATAATCTTAGTATATGACATCAGGAAAAGCATTTAGTTTCACATGGTCAAACTGTGAATGCAGCATACTACCAGACCTATCTGCAGAACAGCTTATGTTATGCAGTTAGGGAGAAACATCCTGAAATGCCTCATAATGCCATTATTCTCCACGATAAAGCAACTGCCCATACAGGAAACAAGTGACAAGAACCATTTCTATAACTTAATCATGTAAAATGAGGAAAAGAACTCATCTTTCTCCTCTACATTCATAGATTGTTATCAACATCGTTATAAATGTAGAGGAGAAAGATTAGTTCTTTTTCTCATTTTACACCTGATGAAGTTACTCGCTTAGAGAAATGAAATATTTTGATGATTAAAGAAGAGTTTTATTAAGTTACAAAAATGTTAAGTTATTATAGAATATCTTAAGTTTATGAAGTATCAAAAACCTTTTACAACCATGAGGATGGGAGGTCCTACAGCATCCACTCTACTCATAGGACCTTTCACCTTGTGATTATGATTTGATACCCAAAGTGAAAACCAATGCGAAGGAAACTTTCATACACAAGAAACCAACACAGTGAAGTATGAGACTGCAAGATATGCTAATGATGAAGTTGATGCTATTCATTGCCCTCCTGATCATTTACAGAGAGAGACTGACAATCTCAGAATACTTTGAAGGTTCTCTCTCTCTCTCTCTGTGTGTGTGTGTGTGTGTGTGTGTGTGTGTGTGTGTGTGTGTGTGT
>JAFIDM010004315.1:68094700-68157831 GCA_023159025.1 Thereuonema tuberculata
GTGTGTGTGTGTGTGTGTGTGTGTGTGTGTGTGTGTGTGTGTGTGTGAAAATCTTTTCAAGTTTATATAAGATTAAAAATTTAAAAAGTTTCAATGTTATTACTTTATAACAAACTGTCTTTATTATCACTATATCTCAATGAAATTGAGAAAGAAAGGTTATTAAAATTTCCATCAACATAATATTTATTTCATATTATGACGTTTTTTTAAAATTGGAACAGGGGGAGTAGTCTCAATTCAATGCATTAATACAGAGATGCAACAAGTTTTTAAAAGACTTCATATGCTTATGGCAAAACTTGCCTACTCCACAAAAAATTGGATTTTAATTTTAAAGGTATAGAAGATTTGCCCGAAGAGAATAAAATTTGCAATAACTTTTTTAAGTAACCACAAGGAAAAATAATCGATTTCATTACAAATTCCATTTTCAATTCATGATAAACATTAGTTTTGCTGTATTTACTTGACCAAAGAATATGAGTGGCCACTACCAGATAGATAGATAGATAGATAATAAATAACATATAGTGATATAACAAAGAAGGATATATACATTTATAATTTAAATAATTACTATTTCATAACTTTAGTCATTGTGACGTTTTTCTTGACATAGAAAAGGTTTATCATACATAAAGATCAACAATGGTTAAGAGTTAATTTATGAACTGAATGTTTTTCCCAACTGATGTTAATTGGAGTATCAAGTACTATTAATAAAATCGCGATTTTATTTTTTTCTTAAATATCTGTTGTATTGACTTTTTTTTTTGCATAAAAACTACTGCTACAATTTCCACATACATACTAAATATCAATAAATAAAACATTACTGTTATGTCCAACATGATTCAATACAGTAGGTGAAAATGAAACTCAACTTAAAGAAATCAGTTTACTTTTTAATATTTCATTGCATGGAGCAAGTAAAATAGGAATTAAAAATACTTTAATTCAAAACCCTTACCTAGGATTTCTTTGGCAAATAATGCATAGATACCAAGATCTGAAAAATAAATAAAAAATTTATTCTAATTTTGCCCTTCAGAAATCATTATTATTTATAATCATGTTATAAACAAAAATTAAACAAATTTGATCTGGGATTTTTTAGCAACTTATTAACTTCTCTTAAGAAATTTGCAAAGGATCAGGAAAGTCATCAAAGGCTTTAAAAGAACAGTTCAAGAAAGGATCTGTCTTTGATGCTTGACAGCAGAGTTATTCAACGAACTGCACAATTATAAAGAACAAAGTGCACAAAGACCGGCCAGTAGCTGTTAACAATTTCATGTGTGTAAATAAGCTTAAATAGCTGCAATCTAAATTAGCCTTAATTCCAATTATTTATTATTTATTATATAAATCTTATTTTATTTTTTTCTGCCTTTTGAAGAATATGAGAAGAAAACACAAATATCTAAGACTTAAAAAGAACACTCCACACATCTTCAAAGCTTAGATATGTTATTCCTCACATTTGACCACAATGATACGTTCTCGACTACGATTTTACTTAAAGTTCCAAAAGTCCAACTACTCTAGGTATAAAGAATGTGGCTAAAGAGAAAGCTGTTCTCTTACCCTGAAATGTCAGAAATTTCAGGTTTAATAAAAAAAAAAGATGACGACAATAGTCTTTAAATGATATCAACAATTAATTGAATGCTAATAGAAATTTTAGATAACAATACTATGAATGAGAGTGTGTGTTTATTTTATTGTTTTAGCTGTGTTCATAAACAAAAATTAAATTTATTTCATTGATAGACGGAGTCTTGCCACATCAAAATTTTCAGCTTCAGAGGCAGAAGATGTGCCAGGACATTATGAACAGAAGTTTCACGGACAAAAGGATTTAACTTCTTGTAATCAAATTAATAATTGTTCTCAGGTGAAAAATGGTGTCAAGCAATCAAGTAGATAGCTTCAACTATGCTACTTGGCTTCTACATGAAGTTGAAATATGTACAATAGGAAGCAATTATGGGAAATTCAATATAAAAGAGAAAATGGTTGCGGGACTCTGCTGGAAGCATTCAAAAGGTTAGTAGCAATGTTACTGCAGATTGTTAGAAATTTCAAATATATATATACACACACACACACACACAGAATTTTTTTGCAAACAGAAATAGATATGATCCAACTGCTTTATTGGAATTTCAAGCTCAAAGGAAGCCTTCAATTTATGAGCCATTAATTACATCCTTTGAGATATTCAGTCTAGTTCCAACTGAATATCATTAAAATAGAAAACACTGACTATCCAATAAGAATCTATTATGCAAAGAAGATATCAGATTTAAATGACAAGCAAATTTGCAACTCTGAAGCTAATGCATTTCAGTTACAATTCTTCACTAATAAAACTGATCATGATATTAATAATAACATTAACCAGTTAAAAGATCCAGGTTAAGGAAAAAAGTGTTGCATTACTGACAGGCAAAATTTCTTTCTCCTCTTTTTTTAGGGCAGTGTCAAATGAAAACGAGTTAGAAGCAAAAAAATATCATTGGAAATTTATTACCTCAAAAGTAATCTCCAAAACTGTTAATGCATTTATCCCACTGGGAGACAAGATGGTCAATTCTGTTCTTGTAGAAGGTTCGAGGCTGCTGACGGATCCACAATCTTACCCAGTCCTGCAAGTAATCACCCATTTCAAATCGATGTCCATGAATGTCTCTCTCTCTCTCTCTTCAGGGTTCCCAACATGTGGAAATCGCATGGGGAAAGATCTTGGCTATAGGGAGGATGTTGAAGTGTTTCCAAGCCAAA
The DNA here is from genome assembly GCA_023159025.1 of Thereuonema tuberculata. Classification (NCBI taxonomy): domain Eukaryota; kingdom Metazoa; phylum Arthropoda; class Chilopoda; order Scutigeromorpha; family Scutigeridae; genus Thereuonema; species Thereuonema tuberculata. Next base: position 68,097,491 of record JAFIDM010004315.1, read on the forward strand.
TCCCTGAAGAGTATTCCTCACCAGTTGGGAAGTATGGGGGTGGGCGTTATCTCGGAGAAGGATAATGTGGACCTGTCCTAGGCTCGGACTGTCTTGCAGTGAAACGCGTCCCCCTCTTATGCCGCTGCAGCACACATGAATGTGACATGCAGTGTTCGCCATACACAACAGACATGCAACAATGAATTTCTCGTCCAACAACACCCTCAGCAGTTCACAAAACAAACCACACCTCTGTTCTTCTATAATCACCTCCATTTCCAATAATGGGCAAATACACGTATCGCTAACCTTACTTCCAGCACAATAAACAAACCAATAGCACTCAAAGTTAGAGCTGTCACTCTACTGCCCTCTTTATCGACAGATATCACTATTGTCAGTAAACATCAATATTACCAAATTCTGAGCGCCTCGACTTCTGTATGTGCTAATCTGTTTTCATTTGACTGCCCCTAATATTAAGGACATGGATCAAAACCGATTGTTGTCATCATTTACGAGAAAGTATTACATTTATATAAACCAGCCTTCATGGATGAACATAATACAGAAAAGCTGAAGCGATAATAACGGCAGGAACTTCATCAACATGAATTGTGAATTTTATTGTTTTTACTTTAATAAGAGCTTGAAAAGATAATTTTTTTAATAACTCATTCGTTCTGTCTTAAATTTACATTTCTGCATCTTAAGGTGGGGATTAATTTAATCAAGTTCGTCTTTTCACCAGCACAAGGAAATGAGATTTTGAATGATATACAATCAGACTTTTATTTATTTATTTTCTTGTATTAATGTAATGGACAAGGCATTACCCATCAAGTCTTTTTATGAAGAAAAGCTTATTTTAAGACTTACAGGGGCAGTAAAAACATTTCTTTTTTAACTCAAGGCAAAAAAATTATGAAGACATGGTCTCTAAAGCATTTCCCTATTACTTTGAAAAAGTAAATTGAGGTAGTAACCAAATACAATATTCTAGTTCACAACCCAGATCATCTAATATGTCTGAAACTGGAATAAGAAATTTCCAGCAGATTAAGTGTACAATGGACCAACATTAACTAATCTTGTGAAATGCCAACTCGCAACAGTCATGCAATTACTAGACAGAAGTATTTATGTTAAGTCAAAGGTTGCGGGGCAAATTCAATGGCCAGTTTTGGAAAGAGGCAAGAAAGCTCATGATGTCTCCCCTCCTCCCAACAAAGCAATTACTTTTATTCTTTAGAAAATGGGGGGAGTGGGGAAACAAATTATACTAATGAGCTATTCAAAGTTGTCATTTAAACACTTTTTATCTTATTTTTAATAATAAAAAACAAAGGAAAATTTTGTTTTCTTTCATTATTCCTTAAATTTTTTAGTAATTAATTGTTCAGTTTTTTTATCATATGTGAACAAGTAACGATGAGTAAAACAATCCTCAAGTGAAGCACAATTAATTAATATACGAGATCAATAATTAAAGAATTACTCTAGGACATATTTAACATTGGTGTATTTAATGTGTATGGTAAATAAATCAGAAGTAGAAGACACAGTTAACTTTGAACATGTCATTAACTGTTTTTGCACATATAAAACAAATCTCAATGAAAGCACAATGATAACACTCTAAATCTAGAGTGATCTTTCATCCTAAAAAATCTCTTAAATTTAGGGTTTTTTTTTTTTTTTTTTTTAATCATATAGGAAGGATTATTTATATAAAATCAGCTTCCTTTAATTAAAGTCCAAGATGTCAGTAGTCTGAATCGACTATCAAATATTCATAATAGGGGTGTGTAGTTATTATACTTTTACACAATGCAACTGAAATAGGTGTTGAGCTATTATTGATTTCTCGTCTTTGTTTTTTATATTTTACTAGAATTGCAAAGGTAAGTTAGTCCACGATAGAAACTAACATCTATAAGCCAGGATACGGTAAAACATTTTAATTCCACACTCTTATGTGAGGACATGCCTTACAAAAACTAGTTTATAACAAATTTAATTTTAATGATTCAATGTTGATGCTGATAATATGAATACACAGATATTGTAGAGAGCGAGTTAAGTTATTTTAACATTAATAGGTCTAAGCAAAACAGCAACAACTGTTTCTGGGAAAAAAACCCTAATGCATTCAATAATGTACAGCAGATTCTCTATTATTAATATAACAACCTATCTCCTGTTTCATTAATATATCATTTTGATTTTTATATAGCATTCCACAGCAACAATATCAAAATACAATATATTTATTTGGCTTTGTATATATTCTGAGGAGCATTACAGAAAAACTGTGATCATCTGGCAACTGAGGAACAAAACAAAAATCTTATATCTAATTTACTACCTTCAGACCGTAAAACAAGCAAGCACAGCCCTTATTAGAAAAGAGCAGTCCATAAGAATCTTTCTATGAATGCTTTGTTCTAATACAGAGGTAGCAAAGCCACTTACGGCTCTGACATACAATGAGCAGCTCAAGGAAATATGTTGGCTGAGCTTTTTTTCTGCCTCCCAATATAAAACGGAAAATAAAATATTTTCAAGATTTATAATTATTAATATTAAATGAGATCTGGTAAATATCTTTTAGATGTTTCTGTACTTCATTATCAAATTAAATAATAATGTAAAATGGGATACATAATAATTCACCCTACTAATAAACTTTCCCATTAATAAAATTTATCCAAACATGATGCAGTGTATGTTTTTCATCGTAAATTAACAAAAAAAAAAATCTTTAAAGAAGGGAACATTTCGGTTGCTCTGGCAACCGTTATGATAGGACAGATGTGAATAGTTCTTAACCACGTGATTGGATATTTTATTGTTCAATGTAGGGGAGTGGATTATATGCCACGATTCCCTAAGGGTTAGGGAGAAAATCGATTTGTCTATCTATTATTTCAACTTGGTCAAAATTGGGGATGTGATTAGTGATTTTTTTTTATGCTGGTAATTTAAAGATTTGTCTTCATCCATATTATTATAATTTATTAAGAAGATGAAGACAAATCTTTGATTTACAAGCATAAAAAAAACTAATCATACCCCCAATTTTGACCAAGTTAAAATAATAGAGCCATGTCGATTTTCTTCCTAACCCTTATACCCTGGTTTCACGGAACGACTAAAAACTGGATTCTTCGCATTTTCTCGTTTTTGAGCACCACGTGATCGGCCAGGGCGGAAGTCGGTAGCGCTGTCCGAGTTGTGACAAGTAGGTATAACGAATAGAAGTAGTTTCCAACATGGCAGCCATCGTTCCCACCACGCCTCAACGAAAACAACATACAGAATGGAGTGAAGGTGAAACTGTAATTTTATTGGAAATGTGGCGAGAAAATATTGATAATCTGAGGCGAATGAAGCGAAATCGTCGAATTTAAAAAAAAATGTAGAATTAAATGAATCGTACAAGATAGAGAAAACCTACGAGGAAATCAAGAACAAAATTGATAATTTAATATGGAATTAAAAATTGATATTTTCGAGCCTTTGGAGCTGCAATATCATAAACATAAACATAAAAATAAACGTTTGTTTTTGCCCTTGCTGCGAAACAATAACTTTGCTGGTTGTTGCCATTTTAGTTTAGCACAGTCCCAGGATACATTGCACAACAACTCGATCCCAGGATGCATTGCAAAAAACTGGTTTTCTTCTTCTCCCGTGAAATCACTCACGGTAGATAATTCGTTTAGGAATACGCCAGAAACATACGTCACAGGACTAAACTAGTTTTATATATCGACTTCTTCTCCCGTGAAACCAGGGTATTAGGGAATCATTGCATATAATCCACTCCCCCTACATTGAACAATGAAATATCCAATCACATGGTTAAGAACTATTCACATCAGTCTTACAACGGGTGACAATGGCTGCCAAAGCAGTCAAAACATCCTTTTCTTTAAAGATTTTTTTTTTTTAAATTTACAACGAAAAATATTGCACTGCATCATGTTTGGATAAATTTCATTAATGGGAAAGTTTATCAGTAAAACATATTAAATACTGTTAAAAAAAAAAATCCATTAGATTTCCTTCTTTGCTTAAAGACACTTTCTGTTACAGAATCAAAAAAGCCTAAAACAGTATTGGGAGTACGAGAAAACTCTTGTGAAACTAGAAAGATTGAAAAGCTATGAAGGAAAAAAACCTACTATCTCAGCATTAGCTGATTTTACATCTGATATTACTTATTGAAATACACAGAAAAAGGTCTCTGGTAATGTTGCCATGATTGCTGAAAAAGATGATAATATAACGAAGAAAGATATCCTGCAGGAAAATATCAACAATACCCAAAACTGTTCCCTTAATGCACTGACTACAATGGTAGATCAATGGTAAATTTTGAAAAATATCAGAACATATTTTAAATAAAGAATCAAGGATGTAGGTAATGTAAAATGAAAGGATGCATCAATCAATATGGAACTGATGAGAGAAAGACTCAGTAGACAAGGATCCTGGCCATGGTAACAATGAGACTGTAGTCAAAATAAGATACTAAGCAAGAAATTGCATGAACCTAGTGATAAAAAAAGAATGAGACAAAACAAAATAACCTGATGAAACTGTAACACCCCATAGTGTAACCATTGTAAAAAGCAAAAGGGCACTGCATTAAGAAAGTTATCAGCATAATAATGGAAAATTAAACAAACTTTCCATTACATAAAAATGTAGGGAGAACATGAATGTTGTAAGAACAGCTGTCCAAACAAAATTCTTGCATATTTTATAAATGACTTCTTTCATATCTTGATCCCAAAGATCTTTGTTACTGTTATTTGGATACAATTCCAATATATCAATTTGCAAAGTAACAGAACACTTTCTCAACATGTTGAAGCTGTGGGTTCTCCATTAAAAAAGAAAACAAACAGATGAATTAAGAACAAAATTGAAGAAAACAAAGTAAAAGAAAGACGACTTACAGGAATTGATCAGAGCATAATATTAAAAAAACAGCCAGTGATAGAGATTAATACTTCAAAATACTACGTATAAAACATTGCTTTCAAAACACACTGCTGTCAACGATATGTTTCATTTTTGAATGTTTCATAGCCAACAAAAAAATAAATTACACAAAAAAAGACCTAAAAAATCCATCTTCCAATCTTTTTGAAAGGTGTATTTCATATTGCAAAAAAAACTCAATATTAAAAATAATAAGGCTAACAGGTAAACTTAAATTAGTTTCACAAACTTAATTAGCTTTCTGGCACATTCAAAATAGCTTAGGAAAACAGCTGTTAAAATAGACAAGTGTATAAGAAGAAGAGGGAAAAACGATTCCTCAAACTAACTGTGCAGAGCACAAACTGTCTAAACCAGCTTTTACAAAACTGCAAAGAAAGAATGAAACTGGGACAAAGACTGTATCCATATACAAAGATACAAGATTAATCCATTTTTACTAAGGGTCCAGGCAAATGGCTTGAAACGTGGAATCAAAACAACTACAACAGAAATACACGATTTCATTTTTTTTATTTCGTAATAAATACCAAGAAAATTTTTTCGTATTTGAAAAAACAAACAAACATACAACTTTTCTTTCTTAATATTTTAGTTCATTTTATCTTTCTGCTATTATAATCTTAATTATTCATGTGAATCTTTACAATTGCAAGTTGGAATATTTTAGAAATTTCACCACTTTATTTAAAAGTTCTCAAGAAACAACTTTTAAAACTTCATTTGTTGATACTTGAGCATGTAGCAAAATTCAGGTCTTCAGAGAAGGAACGTGGGGACGAGTAAGTTCCATCACATTGCCTACATAAGGCCTCAGGAAAATAATAAGGCTTTCTTTCACTGTATAGTAAGCCGAATTCAATAACCTATCAGATAGGCATTATATCAATTAAAAGGATGAACAGATATAATACTCAACTAATTTCATCTTGTGTATAATACTCAAGTGAGTAGTAGTATAATTTTCTGAAAAGGTGCTTTAACAAACTTTTGATCCTAGATTTCACTGCTAAATTCATTTCGAGGGAGGGCAAACCTTGAGTTTTGGATAATGCCATTAACAAGTAAATGCTAAATTGCAAAACTATTAAACATTTTTTAATAATAAACAATAAAAAGCTTACCTCCTTTCATATTCCAGGAGAACATCTTGGAACAGGCAACAAAAAAAACCTGATTTAAAGAAAACAATTACTTTATCAAACTGTTTTTAGACCCAACATTTTAAAAAAGAGAAAAGAAAAATGAAACAGAAATTCAGACAATGAATTATAGGCTAATGGAATTCAATGTGAAGTTTATGCATCTGTATTTAAAACAATGCCAAATTTTTATAAATGTTTACATTTTGCTCTTGGTAGCAGGAATATTAATGGCATCCAAAAATTTTTCTTTAGATATTAATTAATAATAAGGTTTAACGCACATGAAATGTCACATGGAAAACAGAAAAACGATGAGATGCACAATCGTTTGTTTTAAGATTGAACTATCATCAACAGGATTCGTCCTTATTAGACTCATAAGCCAGAATTACCTCGATCAAGCTCAGAAAGCGTGAAAGCCTATGGATCCTTCTCCTGCTCCCAGAAGTGGGATCCCACAAAAGCAAACAATAGGAAAATCGCTGCGACCAGTTGTTGTACCAGTACCAGTTTCCGTTAATGATAGTTCAAAGTGTGAAAGCAAACGATTTTGTATCTCATCGTTTTTTCCGCTTTTCATAATTAGACATTAATTTTAGATGCAAAACTGGTTACATCACTCTTACATCTGCAATTTTTCAGATCTTTATTAAAGCCAGGTGTGTCTCTCATCAGGGTCAGAAAGAAAAAAAAACAAAAAACAAACAAGAAGCTAAACAATTTCACCAACGATTTTTTTTTTTTTTTTTTGTAAACTTCTTTGTTAATCAAACGACTGAAAACAAAAGACATGATTACAAGATGCTATGAAGAATCTCAAAGAATGTAAAAGATCTTAGGTTAAAAAAAAGATGTCAAAGACTCTTTGGTATCTTAAAAGACAAGAAAATGTAAATCCAATATCACTGAAGGATTCTAGAAACGAGAATTAATTAATATTAAAGAGTGATCAAACCAAAAAATTTTTGGAAACAGAAGCTAACTTATACGAGTATTAGGAAAACTAGGCCCACAAAAATAAAATACCAACTCGTTTTCTACCATCAGTCTAACAAGATTCATTATAGCCAATTCACATGATCCTAGTTTTCGTCATTGTTTTAAATCACTAAAATAGAAAGATATCGTAAAAAAACTATGACTATCAGTAATAACATTGGCTGAAAGTTGCTGAATTTTACAGCAAATACTAAGGTCATTTCAATGATGAAACTGACTGAAAAAAACTGTCAAGATCAGAACTGTGCCGAAACTAGGACCGTGCGATTTGCACATTAGCAACTATCTATCACTAGTAAACGATGTTGCGAAAAATGCCATTAGCAGGAGCAACATTACATGGTACTTCATTACCACTGAAATGAAACAAAACTTATTTTTCAATTTTATGAAAATATTAAAAAAAGGCTTAACGTGCGTGGAATGAAATAAATAAAATAGAAATAAATAAAACGCACTTACTTACAAATAGCTGAGAGAATTATATATGGTAATAATTCGACAGTTTCAGAATACTGTGTGTATTCCTTCATCAGGGACGACACAAACATATAGGACATACAGACAAAACATGATGAGGGAAGGTATGTTGAAAGTGAGGGAAGTAAGAGGAAGAAGTATCCTCTTACTTCCCTCACTTTCAACATACCTTCCCTCATCATGTCGTCCTGAATGTTTGTATGTATGTCCTATATGTTTGTGCCGTCCTGATGAAGGAATATGTATTCCGAAACTGTCGGATTATTACCACATATAATTCTCTCAACTATTTGTAAGTGCGTTTTATTTATTTCTATTTTCTTTATGAAAATATTAATTTGTAATTTTAGAATTGTTCTTTTCCAACTTTTCAATGGCTATCAAAGCAATTTTTTTTTTCTTTTTAATTCAAGCTCTTTCACGACCCTCAAATAAAATAAGAATAAAAATTGTTACTTTTCAATTTTTTTAAAAAGCCAATAGCAATACAGGAAGAACACTTAAAACCAAACAGCGTTAAAGCAACCACTCTAGAAAAGGATAAGAGTAACATTCAATGAGATTTGAACTTCTGAATCAAGCAAAAAAAACTTCACTGCTTGGAAAAGCATCCCTAACACATCCAAAACAGGCAAATCAAATTTCTAACACATGCTAATTTCTGAGGTATCAGTAGGAAAATTGAACAATTGCTGGAATAGATATTATTTGTAGACAATTTACAATAAAGATATTCTACCTCAGCCAATGTTGACCATTCTTGATTTAATAAGAAGCAAATGAGGGGACAGCATAAGTGTATATCAATCTGTATAATTTATTGTATCCCAATACACACGTTTCAGCAATGAATCGATTCTTAGTGTGCTGGCAGACATTTTAAACTTTCACAAATAGAAATACGGAATTAAAATTATAAGATGACCTGTAATTAGGAATGTTGTCCGTCATGGATCAAATAAGAAAGACGACAGAAAGCATTTAGAATACCTCAGTTTGTGAGAATACCTATTGAAAATGTAACAGTCTTTTTAATACTGAAATTAGACACATGCACACTAGTCAGTAAAAAGATCTTGATATGAGGTTTGACATGTCATTCATGAACATCGTGCATCACAACATTAACCAAGTACAATGGACAAAACATCTTGCATCACAAAATAAATATGCATCAGTATGGACACCCTAAACTAAATTTTAAAAAAAATGGTCGAAACAAAACTGCAATAGTCTCTTGAACACTATCGAATAAAACAATGTAATTGAATAACAATTTTCGATGACAAATCTTTTGTCAAAAGGCATTTCCAGATTTTAAAAATCTCAAATCATTTTTTTTTTTTCCACCTAAAATTAATAACCTACTTCAACAGCTATTATAAAACAAATCATTTTTATAATTTTGATAAAAAAATCAAGATTTAATCAAGAGAAATTTCAAATAAATGGGTATTCTGCTAAGAATTCAAAACAAATACGTATGTCTGGAGTTGAATTTGTCTGAGCGAGAGTAAGGACAAGACATAGCTGTATTATTTAGGATGAAAAGAGTTTTAAGAACCAACTCCTATAGAAGCCAAAAAATAAATATTTCAAAACTGTCCCTTCAAGTTTACTGTTAAATTTTAAATCATGTTATCTCCTAATAAATTTATGCATATTAAGAAATTGTAGGCCTTCGTTTGATTTAATTTTTTTAGATATAAAATGTCACTATTATTTTGTAACTCAAGAATTTGACTATTTTGAAATATCTCACCATTCATCTGAAACATCAATTTAAGTTTACCTGCAAAATGTAATGTGCATGTAAAAAAAAATTAAGGAAAACCTAACTTATTATAGATTTCTCTAAACATCAGATTAAATTTAGTTCGTTAAAGGAAAATAAATTTTAATGTTTCATTTTTAATGTTTTACTAATTAGCAATAATTAAAACTATATTTCATCTTCATCTCAATTTTGTTATAAGTTTAACTTATTAATAAATGCTTAACCCCTTTAAAAAAAAAACTATGCAAAATAATTGTTACTTAGTAGATGTATTTTTCAATAAAAAAAAAAAAAATCGAATTTTTCTTTTAAAAGGCACAAAAGCACATAGTGGGTTTAAATGCTAAACATAAAAAGTTAATAGTTATGTTTCAGATAGTTCAGATCAATACCGACAAGCCATCCCTAGCAGGCAGATACGTTAACTGCACAAGGCCATACATGTATTTGAAAGCAACCATCTCCAACTTGGATACCAGAATTAGATCATCAGTTGCTCAATTAGAATAAATTAATCTGCTAATAGTCATTAAAAATTGGCTATTCTTCATAAAATAAAATAAAATAAAATAAAATAAAATAAAATAAAATAAAATAAAATAAAATAAAATAAAATAAAATAAAATAAAATAAAGCATTATTTATTTATGTTTGCAGTTTCCATGGGAAAGGATGTTACTGTGGTTGCTAGGGAAGCTGCTTTTGCTCCAAGATGGTGTACTTCTTAAAATAATGATAATAAAAAGATTAAAAATGTACTTGTGAATGAATATAAATAAGGAAACAAAAACTTAAGTCAAAATATTTTTTAAAAGACAGAATCTTGGAACTTAAACCTCACTGAAGTTGGATGAGGAGCATCAAATAGTCTTTTTACGAACAGGACAGAAGATATCCTATATGCAAACAAGATACCTTCACAACTGTTTTTCTTATCCTGTTGCAGTAAAAAAAAAAAAATCTGAATAATTCAAAACATCAGATATGATCAAAATTCATCTGTAATAAGATCGTCGTTTCAAATTCAACTCATACAATTTTACATCCAGAGACATTTAAACGTTTGAGTCACTAATACGTTTTGTAATCAGACAACAAACCAAAGTACAAGATGCACTAATATATCTAAAGAAGTCAAAGTGGAGGTGGGCAAGACACCTGGCCAGAAAGACTAAGGAAAACTGAACGAGCCTGACCACGTTTTGGAAACCCTCCACAGGTCAAAGGAAGAGAGGAAGACCAAAGGGAAGATGGATGGATGGATGAGATGGAGAAATAAAGTTAGTGACCGAAAAAGATGGAGATGTATGGGGGAGGCCTTCGTCCAGCAGTGGACTGATAAAGGCTGAATTGATTGATTATGTTTCTATAGTCAATGCAATGTGAAAAAAAAAAAAGCTTAACAGCAGCAAAAAATAACAGAATCACCAATTAACAACAATGGGCGAGACCATTGGAGGACTGCTGGCACATGAATTTTTTCACTAATTTTTCATTAGAGTTTATGTTATTTTTTCTTTTGAGGCACCACTGCGCTTCCGATGATCATTCAGAATAACCAATTGTTCACTTGTCTTCTGTACACCATCTATTGTCAAGCAGCATAAACATTTCATTTTTATAATTTCTTTTCATTATTTTCTTGAGAATTTCTGAATGTTGAATTACTTTCCTTAAAAAGTATTTTATGATACTGTAAACATTCTAATCATTAGTAATTTCTTTTCAGATAATCAAAAAAAAAAAAAATCTCAGAAGTTTGAATTTTTCTAAGCACTATTGCTTCATTCAGTAAAGCTTAAATTGTGAAATGGTCAAATACTGAAATTTTTTAATCAAGTCATTTTACAAAATTTCTACTCCAGAAGTTCAACTAATTGTTAATTTAAAAAAAAAAAGATTTATTAAGATATTACCATTATTTATTCCTGAATTTATAGTCTTTAAAATTACTTCAAATGCTACAAACTACTGAATGTAGAGAAACTGCAGATTTCTTTTTCAAAATTAAGAACTCATTCTTAATGTATACGATGAACTTTTTTTTCTTAGGCAGGATGCAACCCAGATTCCCATCAAGAACTGGTTCATTCTTTGCCTTGTGAGTAAAAACGTGAAGCAAATGAATGGCTCTATGAACAGGAAAATGTCAAAAATAAGAACTATATAAAATTTTGACAAAACCGGTTCTACAGATTAAACAGAGATAACTCACTGGACAAAAAAATTAGTCTCCTCCCGTCGTAAGAGATCTGCTTACGTTAGACATCAACAGAGGACACACCACTACTAAATGAGTCCTACAAACAGCTATGCCCATGTGCTGCGGGATTCTGACAGTGACCAGAAGTGGTTGTGTATCACTTGTGTGTTATTTGCTTTGTGAAACATGGGTCGTGCAAAAAGTGTTATTGCGTTTGAACAGGCCAAAGGGCATACAGTATAAGTGATTGATGACTTTGTAAGTGTCGAAACATACTGTCCAAAGAGTCTTTCAGCATTGGCGTACAAATCAAAGGCTTAACATGCATGAATTAAGAAGAGAAGTTGAAAATGATGACAAACATTTAAGTAAGGTGTTCTTACCTTGCGTTGTCCTAAGTGTTTACGTCATCCTGTATGTTTGTGTCGTACCTGAAGATGGAATGTGCTTAGTATTCCGAAACTGTCGGATTAATCGCATCTTTTTATCCTGATTATTTTAACATCAACTGCATGCATTTCATTTTCAATTTCTCTTCTCGGCATTGCGTACACTGCTAATTATCACCAGGACTGCAATAGAAAGACTGTGCTCATCAATAAGGGCAGCTGTTGTGTCTCAAACACTGTGAGGGCAAACTGCTTTGTAACAAGGCAGGAATTTCTCCAGTCAGTCGATGCAGGCCTACAACAAGCTGTTTCTGAATGAACACTCAGAAAGGAACTGCATGAGATTGCAGAATATCTCAAAAGAGACCATGTTAACAACTACGCACAAGGCAGCATGGCTACAGTAGAAGCAGTACCACAAACACCAGACAGCTAACTTTTGGAAACATTATCTGGTCGGACGAGTTACATTTTTGCTTGTGCTCAAATGAGGCAAGAAGACGAGTACACTGTAAGCAGCATGAAGCCTTCAATAAGGACCGCGTGCAAGATGCTGTCCAAGATGGAGGCGGCGCTGTGATGTTCTGGGGAGTGTTTTACTTACAAGGAAATCAGTCCGTTGGTTAAGGTGACATTACACCTAAACCAGAAGGGCTGCATTGAGCTTCTCGACAACTACATATTTTCATTTGTGTCTGATTGGCACGACGAGCATTACTGAATTCAACAACAACAACAAAAATCTGTCCGCACACTGGTGACATCCATATCAGATAGAATTTCAACTGTTCTTCAGTTTCACGAAAGCATTACGTGCTATTAGGTGGCATTCAGCCATGGGTGATTATTTTTTTTTTATCAGTGTGCTTATATGCATGATGTATCAACTGATATGCTTATATTCTTTACCTCCGATTAACTGAATTTGCTTGCAAGTTGAAATTACGAGCAAAGCTGAAACACTGGGCAAGTCATATTTAGTTCCATTAATTTGATGGAAGATGACACGTCAAGTAACAGCAAGATTTTGTTAGCAGCAAAAGGACATCATTTAAATCATAATTTATCTTTATCTATGTGTATGATCAAGGAAAAGAATCTCAGCTGTAGAAATTGATTTCGTAGATTTAATGCTACTGATAAGGTAAGAATCTTCTTCTGTTCTATTCCAAGGGATTTAAAGGGTAGGGAACTCTGAATAAAATTATTTCTTGGAAGAGATTTTGGTGAAAAATCTCTTAAACTGAAATATCTAATCTGGATATCATTTGTATTAAAAGGCCCATGAAACGGGGAAAACTGAGTAGAAGATCAATGAGACTATAATAGTGAGTCATGGAGTAGATCGACATGCTGAGTAATCACAATTATTTGACAGTTCAGCAATCATTAAAACTAGAAAAGTTTCCATAGTTAGAGAGAGAGAGACCATACACAGGATTGATATATTCTACACAGGTGCTATGCAAACATGTGGAGTGGGGGAAAAAAAAGAATAACTTTCATGCAAAGGATGATCAGACCAAATCAGATTGGAATTAAATATAGACTTATGTAATCCAGTAACTTAATATGTGGAAACAATTCAAAATCTTTTCACTAGGAGAAGAAAATCTCTGGCCTAAATGACAGAAGTTCAACCTGAAGTAGTAAATCATGCTTTCAAATTGAAGTATAAAGAAAGGAATAAGAAACTTCCTTACTCCTAACGATTCCTGTCAAATTTTGGCCTCGTAAATGTAAGGCTTCTTCAGCTTCATAGTAGCAACAACAACATTGCAAAGTTCTTGCCACATTTGTGTCAATATTTCTGAAAACCAGGAAGAATTGAACTGTTTCTCTCGGAATCAAACTAGTTTCATAAAAAAATCATCAATAGGAAAAAGTGATTCCAAATGAAACAGTTCAACTCCCATCTTCTGAAATTTTGAGATGAGTGCTTTGTGCTTTACTAACATCCATTACTCAAACTTATCTCTAAGAACATTCAAAGTTCATTGAACTGAAAAACTGATAATTTTTGGAGTAAGGAAACTCTTCATTACCGTCTGTTTATTTTCAAAAACTGGAAGGGAAACTTCAAGAAAAATAATGTGGATAATTTTCTGCATTTGAAGGTAAAGTTAAAAGTCGTATCTTGGAAATCTTTTGGGTCGAACCAAAAGCTCGTTTGCTTCGAATTTTTTTCTTATTCATACAATCCTACCATCTTACGACTTAAATAATCAGTTGAAACTTGCAAATTGTCTACAGTTATGTTACTTTGTTGGCTATTGATAATTTCTTCATTCAGTTAATTGAAGTGCAAGTGCTAATTCTACAAAATTATTTTGAAACAGAAGATATTAAAGTGCCTTGTCCAAAAAAGACAAAAACACAATGCAGTCTCAAAAAAAGGTATATGCCATACATGGATAGAGAATACTGAACTGATAGAATGTGCCAGAAGCGGTTTGCGAAATTTAAAGTGTGAGATTTTTCTTTAAAAGATACTCCACAAGGCTGTCTAACATTGAAGTTGGGTCAACCAAACAAACTTTCATTTCAATCCAATATATGGTGACAGAAACAAAACACCAAATGTTAAATTAGGCAAACATCATTGATTGTTGGACTTTCAGGAATGAAGGAACCAATGATAAGGTAACTAGATATTGTTCACAACTTCTCAATCAAATTTTCTACAATATTCAGATTATAAATGCCTTAGTTAAGGCTAAACTATAATTTCAGATATTTGAAAACAAAGAGTGAAGTTATTAAAAACCAAATGAAATCTTCAACTAATATCTAAAAACAACACTTTAATATTAAAAAACCTCCTACATTTCTCGGATATTTCGAAGGATTAATCATCCTTCTTCTTCAGCTCCTTAAGCTGGTTTCACATTTATGGGACGAGAGAACATCTCTCTCTCCTACCCGAAATAAATTGCACAAACAAAAGTATTTAGAAATTCCAAATTAACAAATAAACACGTGAAGCATTTTTTAAAATAATGTCCGAATCAGTGATTTTTGTCCAATTACTGCAAATAATGTCCTAATTGTTGTCTATATATTGCAGAAAATTTGATCTTTTTGTCCAAAAATTTATCTTTGAAGAAAAATCAATTTTAAAAATCTTCACCTTAATTTAGAAATTCCGCTAATCTACTTGGTTGTACAAAAACTCTTCACCTTAAAACTTTAAAAAATGCTTCACGTGTTTATTTGTTAATTTGGAATTTCTAAATACTTTTGTGCAATTTATTTCGGGAAGGAGAGAGAGATGTTCTCTCGTCCCATAAATGTGAAAAGGCTTAAGGAGCTGAAGAAGAAGAATGATTAATCCTTCGAAATATCCGAGAAATGTAGGAGGTTTTTTAATATTAAAGCGTTGTTTTTAAAAAGAGTGAAGTTAATAATAAAACTGAAGATAAATTACCAAATCCTCTCTGTAGACACAATGTTTAAGATAGATCAAAAGGCTTTGCTGTGAGATAATCGTTAAAAACCTAGGTGGACTCAAAACTTGTATTAATGAAGACAAAATGTTGGATAAAGATGTTATTAATCTGGGGGGGGGGGGGGGGGGAAAAAAAAAAAAACTACAGGGAAGCTTAAAATAAATAGCTCTTTATTCCTATAATTAAACTGTTAAAGCAAAGGACTATTACAGAGGTCCTAATTACACTTAACACACTGATAATAGTTGGGTTAAAATGTTAAAAAAAAAAATGATACTTATCAATTCCTTTGATTTTAATAAATTAAAATTAATTAATATTACTAAATGCAAAAAAAAAAATTCAATAAAGACAAAGGAAAAATTTGAGATGCAGGTCTTAGTTTTAACAAATCTGCCACTGCAATGTAACAGTTTTATCACCACATGGATAACTATAATTGATTTCTGTGTATAAAATGATCTGCAATTCAATGTTGCAGGTTTTGTTATAATACTAACAAAACTGCAATACACAGCATTATTAAAATAGGCAGGAAAAATTAATAAAGTATTCTAAGAATTTAAAGTGGACATTTTCTCACAACTGATATGGAACTATTTTGGGGTTCTTTTTACATGGTTTATTCTCCACGGTGAACCTTAAATCTCTAACAATTTCAATGATCTTTCTTTTTTAACATGGAATGAAATTCAAAATTTTATTATGCCCAATTGTAATGCATAAGTAATCACGGCAGCAACTGCAGACCGAAATGTGGAGATTGCCTAAGTGTGTAGCTACAGCTGATGAATCAGAACAAAACTGTTTTCTGAAGGTCTGTATGTTAATGAATTGAGATTAGATTATTTAAAGCTATGATTAGTATACATAGCAAATTAACATTTTAAATAACGTAAAAGGAGATTGAAAAAAGAAAATAGGCTGATCAAAACTTAGTAATACCTTTACTGATTTTAATCACTACATGAAGAGTAGCATTTAAGATTAAATCCTTTTTAATAATAAACAATCCTTTTTTAAATAATGGAAAAGTAGTAAATGAACAAAAGTTTCCAATAATCAACTCTATCAAAAGCTTTCAAAACAGTTAGGATTTTTTTTATATAAAAATGTGAGGACATAAAATCTGACGACAGAATCAAAAAAATATGGAAAGGAATCTCCCCAGTAAATTTACATCATATTTATGAAGATTGCAAAGAAAAGAAGTCAATGAATAAAGCCTTACTCCTCATAGAAACTAAAATAATAAATATGTTAGTTTTACTGCTTTGAAATTTGTTTATCATTATATCAGAAAACAGAATGTAGATTGTTAGAAAGCATTCCTGATTCAAACTAGAATTAATGGAGATATTTACAAAATTTTGATCACTACTTTATCTCTTCCATTTTTACATGCATACACAAGAAATTTCTCTCACAAATGCACCCGATTTCCCACAACAGTAATAAGGTACCGGGTACAGTAAAAGTGAAATTTAAAATGAGAATAAAGATTAAATTTATAAATCTTATAATATCTTAAATATTAGACGTGTAATGCTTAACATAATAAAATAATACTTTTCAAAGGACTATTTTTATTATTAAAACAAAATACTCCTTTAGAATTTAGCAAATTTAAAATCTTTTACAAATTCCAATTTGGGAACTACTTCCATTTAAATATTCCAGATGCTTCTCCCTGGAAGTGCCCTCCCTCAGCTTTAATGACCTCTGACCTATTAATCAAATTGTCAATAAATCCACCTATGAGGAGGAATGAACAGAGGCTTACTTGGGACACTTAAGCAAGCACATATTAATACTGACTGACAGATGCAGTGTCAAGCCGATATAACAAGAATAGATATTAAGTTATTCACGTCACCATACGAGCCTCAAAAATACAAATGCAGCTATTTACATTAAATTCCACAATCCTTGGTTTTTGATAATCTTTAATTAACTTGCAAATAATTTTAGTTATTTTCATACAAAAACGTTTGGTTTATAAAATCCTTTGATATTTCTTATTTCAGATATCCAAGTGTAGACATTAACAAGTGTAGTAAATTTAAAGAAAATCTCAAATAAAACTAAAGATCCGATGAAAGCTTCAATGAGATTCTGATAACGATGAAAGGTCTTATAATTAAAAATGTTCAGATAAAGTTTAAAAACATTTGGAAACTATTGAACATTCCCTTTTCAATATTAAACAGCTGTAATAAAAAAAAAAAAAAAAAGGGACATTAATAATAATTGGAATTTTTTAGACGTTTCCTTTCTGTGCTTGGCTTCTATCTGATTTTAGAATGTTTAAAAAAAAAAAGTCAATTCTCTGGTCAAGTTGCCTCACAATTTCCTGCAGCCAATACCGATGATGGTAAAATTAATCTATTTTACTCAAATTAAAATCTTTACAATTTATATGTTGTTCCCTGCAGAGCAATAGCTTCTCGTTGTAACTGTTAATGCAGAAAGGGTGCAGTGAATTAAAGATGAACATTCCTTAGAGCATTAGATTTGAAATATAAGCGGTCAAATGCAATACGAAGGAAGTTGCCGAAGTATTAACAATTGTAATAATGAAGTTCAAAGCTTAAATATTAACTTCTCTAAAACTATAAATAAATAAAATGCTTACCTGTTCATCTACATTCTTCTTTTAAGTTCATTTTCTGCAAAATTAATAAAAAACAAAATTACTAAGAATTCATTAAAAGCATTTACAATATCTACAAAAATAAAAATATAATAAAACTGCAGTATTCAAGGCTATCATAGTTAAATAAAAGCCACTAAACTGATTCTTTCAGGATAAGTAGTAAGCATTTTAGAATGCTTTTACTCTTTAACAAATCAACTGAAATTGTCAGTTATGACAAATTACGGAAAAACAGTATCTGCCACCTTACTAACACTGCAATTATTAATTCAATGTAGACAAGCAAAATTCAACCCACAAGCGATTTTTAATAACCAAGAAAGGTAATTTTATATCTATTAATTCAGCTGGTGTTTAAAAATGATACTTTGAAATCAAAAACTCAAAAAAAAACTAAACACATACATTACCAAAGTAATCATTCAGTTTTTAGTTTTAAGTATGACCTTTCTTATATCTGACCCATTTTTACCATAAGCATATCTCGTATTTGATTTAGATCAGAGCAGGCAAGATAATACCTCCCCTTTTGATTTAATAGTGAAGGAAGGAATATAAATTGTGATAAATATTCGAGCCGTCGACTTATTTATAAAACTCTTTTGAAATCGCAATTATCTTTATATATAAATAAAACATAGTTATATTTACAATCCTAGTAATAATATTGAGGAAAGTGAAATTCTGATTTTCCAATTGTTTCAGAGTTCCCAATCTCTGAAAATTCTGAATCATTTCTACATTTTTTTTATTTTTAAATGAAAGAATTTTTAAAGCTCAAAATATATTTTTTTTTTTTTGTAATCGTATAAAATGTTAATATTCAACATTTGATAAATCCAAACTGCAATTTTAGTATTTCAAATGTATATCTAATTTCAATTTTAAAAACTTCAGCACAGTTACTAATTTTTAATTTTATTAAAACAAGCCTAGTTATTGAATCATAATACTTTAATCCAACTCTAGTCTTAATTTACTACATTTTTATGGATTTGCACTAAAAAGCAAAAAGTTGCTTAAAATGGAAGCCAAACTTTAACATTAGAACCTAATTTATATTTCATTACATCATACGAGAATGAGACTTCATATTCAAGAATGAGTGAAAAGCTGGTCCTCGGCTAAATCATTTTTTGAAGATGTATCAAAGATTTTGACAATCAAATTTACATTTCATGCATTTTGTTATCTGTATGTAAACTGTCATATTTGAATTCTCAGCATATTTGGACATATACGTTTTAAAAAACATAACTATTGTTTTTTGCAAAAATGCATAGGAAAACCATAATTACTTAATAAATTTAATTAAACTTTTTAATGAGCAGGGAAAAAAAAAAAAAGGAAAGAACATTTGAAGTCTAAATGTTAAGATTTTTGTTTCAAAGTATCAAGTTTTAGACTCCTTTTGTCCCCTACTTCTTTAAAAGAGCGGGTTAATAAAACTTTACATTGAAACGCAATGTCACTATGAATGCTTTTTAGTATTCGTGAAAGACGACACAAGCTGTAGATGTATCATACGAGTCAATTAAAAAAACCAATAACATAACACAAAATAAGAAGGCTTTTTGAACATAAAGAGCAATGTGTCACCATAGTTATAGTAATGAAGCCAGTCCTTTCAATTGCTAAATTAAATAGATTAATAAAAGAATTAAGAATGGACAATGTGTTATTTTAGGAATTACTCCACATCACATAAATGTCAAAAGTTCATCTCAGTAGTGAACAGCAACTAAATTTGATGTTTCACAAAGAATCATGCAAATGTTTACTTATCGGCTTTAGGTGTCTGGAAATGATTGAGTATAAGAATACCTTAAGTCCCCTGGGATTTCAAAGGGTGAAGGGATCATTAGTGGACAGCACTTTAAAACTATCAAAGATAGATTTCTTCTATTCATCGCCTGAATCCAATGCATTGCATATAACAGGTACTAGAACTGTATACGCAAAGGAAAAAAAAAAGTCTTTACAAGTTAAGGATTACGTCAGAAAACAAAATAGTGCGTACTTATAAAATCATAATGTCTTTGTTACATTGGTGATGTGCTGGTAGAATTTTCGTATGTAACTTTTTAACATTTTTTTCTAGTGTCTCAAAATTAAGTTTGTTAGTAAGTTGAAACTGAATCATCAATCAAAGGGTTATCCCTACGTAAAATAATAATCTTAAACAATGCTAGATTCTAATAAAAAGGAAAAGAACAGACTTGACTGTTGTGCATCATTACTGTTATATTCCAATCCTAAGAATATTAATGTCTCTTTCAGTCTATCTCAATCTGACATTTCAGAAGATCTAAGCTACCATCAACAAAATTCTCCAGGTCTAAAAGCAAGCAAGACTGTATTATAAAAGTAAAAAATTAAAATATTAAAAAAAAAAAAAAGCAGGAACAAACAACCGGAACCTATGATGGGAACCGACTACTGGAAAAGAAAATGAAAAATCCTAAAACCAAATTCTGTTCAATGTCTAACGCACCGATATAAGAAGCAAATATCCCAATCATTCAAATAGAGAATTTTCAAAAAATATTTCAATTAAGCAAATGAACACATTTAAAAATGTTCCAAAAATTGAAACAAATGGATCTGAAGGCTTTTTATTTATTAAATTTAGAATATGATTTTAGATTTACAGATATAGATACAGTCTTTCATTAGATACCTAAAATTAAATCCTCACATGTTTTGAGTCCTCCTGAATAGGAAACTCTTTCAAACTTATCTAAAAATCAGATTAAGAAATAATTATTTATTTGAACCTGTTTTTTTATAATTGTTTCGTTTGCACATCTAAAAAGGAGCCCTTTTCTAAGATTGCTCAAAACTTTATGAAAGCACTATTTTTAAGTTATTTTTAAAAATAACTTTATTTTTATTATTTAATGAAAAAACTACAAATTTTGTCTACAGCCTACACTTAAAACCCTTCTAATGAATTTACTGTTTTTCGTATGTTAAAACAGTACATTTAATATAAGTTCAGATGCTTAATGAATCTTAATAATTAAATGCCCATCATTCACAAATATTAGATAAAAAAATCCTATCTTAAAACCTACAACACCTTAAAAGTTTCTGCGTTGATAATGGAAATTTTGCCATGCACTGATAATTCCACTGCTTCTCATTTGCAGACATACTAAATTGTGTGCTAGCTTCTGAAACAACAACAATAATATAGTATATCTTTGAATTTCCCTTTTAAGTCTTCCCTGACTAGACTTTTAAAGCAAAGGATATAGTTATTTAGAGGAAATTTAGGAATCATCATCTACAAATTAAATATAGTCAAGTTAAGCGTTTTGTTTACTTAAGTTCAAATTCTAGCTTTTAACCAACTAGCCTACCTAAAAATTAATGGGAAAATATAGAATTTAATAACAATACCAACTGATATTTATGCTGAATTATTGTTTCTGCTTGTAGTCTATGTTTAAAACAAAAAAAATCTTATTTGCCTACAAAATTATATCAATTCATTCCCGAGGTGCAAAATATTGAAAACGTAATGCTACTGTTAATTTGAAATTTTTTTTGCGATAATGTTAAAAAAATTAAAAATAAAACTGTTACAGGATATTAAACTTGGGATTTATTATTGTTAATCTGTAATGAAATAATTTCAAGACGAGAAAAAAAAAATCAAATCAAAACTATGATTTGATACATTGTTGATAAACTAACAATTACGCATACAAAAAAAAAAAAGTTAATTGCACAACAATCGAATTTACAATGAAATTTAGGGTATTTAAGTATAATTCTAAAAATGTTAAATTAAATTTAATTATGCATTTATAAGTGCGTGGTGTTCACATATTAAAAGTTAAATGGACGAAAAACGAGAGGGGGTGGGTCCCAAGCTACCATTTTTTTTATTATTATTAAAAAAATTAATTCATGTAATGTCAAATCACGTCGAAAATAATCAATCCCTTTAATCATGTATAAATTTCAAAAGCAAAACGGATCACAGCTAAAAGAATACAATTTTGTTTTAGGGTCGTCTACAAAAATGCAATTAGGCTTAGTGCGAAAACACATTTTTAGATCAGCAATCTATTATAATCTAGGAATAAATAACAAAATCTGATCATATTAACTTATTCGTATCCTGTCATTATTACACGACTTTAAACAATTCGATTTGAAATAAAACTAAATGTTTAAAAGTCGAAACAATACAGTGGAGCATTTAACTATTGAGAAAATGTTGATCGTCCCTTTAAATTTTAAATAATATCCTAACATTTAATAAATACTAAGCAATAAAATGTTTTTGTAGAAATGAGAATTTCTTTTTTTTTTTATATATAAAAATCTAAAACTATACTATTTTTCTTTTATTTGTTAAATGAATAAGACCAGGCGAGGGTGAAAACTCCCCCGATAATCCGAGGGTGCCTGAAAGTAGTTTACCATCCATCAAAATAAAATACATATCCACTATATCTCTATATTTTGCAAAGGTTCTGAAAACATACCAAAATTCAATGACCTCCCGTGCACAGTGTAGGCTTTTGTATGTACAAACTTCGCCTTTTACCAACGGGTGACCTATTTGCTAGCTGTACCTACGGTTTTCAACATGGCAGCCCTGCCTGCTGACGTGGGCAAATATTTTGCTACGCCAAGGGTTTGTTATTTCACGCGAATCAGCTGAGTCTCCTTCACATGCACAAAAGATTCAAAACCATATCCCTAGAATACACTTCTATGCACGATGCACACATATTCCAAGCCACCAAACACCAATAGATATGCCTTAAAAAATTAATAATAAAAAAAGAAAAGGAGAAAAAAAATCGTCCTACTACGTCTTCTCTACCTGGTCGCTCTCTTCTGTTTACATTTCAATGGAGCCATTTACGGAAGATACAACAAAATTCAGCGCTTTTTTTTACAAATTAAAACCCGAAAAAACCCATGGCACCTACCATAAAAATGCCGTCCTTCCAACTATTCAGAAATTTGACCTCGAAAGGAAGAGAGAGAGAGAGAGAGAATGCCTTCACTCCCTTTGCTAACCCCTTCTATGGAACTGGAATCGATCTTAAAAGAAATATTTCGAACACCTTACCGATTCTCTTGGGCCTCGGACCGTTCGTGTATGTTCGGTGATTGCCTTACGACCCCTAGATACCAATGGGGCCTGCGTTTTTGTGGCGAATTTCCGAGCCCTTCACCCTAAGAGGGTGCTATTTTTTTGGTTGAGAGCAGCCATATTGTAACCTTGTTTTGGTGGTGAAAGGCCTAACTGCGCAAGAACAACGGGGCTACGAATTAATCCTGTGGGCGGAAACACAAACCCCTCGCGCTGAGGGGGGTGGGGAAGATTCTTAGGAGAAACTGACACAAAATGGATTTCCAACTTACGTTTGTTATTATTTTTTTTTTTTTTTTAATGTAGAAGAATCAGCTGAAAGGTCCTTGCAGCCATGTTGACTTGCCTAGTTAGTTCGGGTCATTTCGATTCCTTCCAGCAACACCCAACCACAAGCAGAGGTGGAGCTAGCGATAGCCTCGCCGCGACCCCTCGCCAAACGGCGACTCGGGCGCCATCGGAGATTTTCAGCGCAGAAAAAATAGCGGCACCCCTCGAAATCCGCCCGTAAATTTGTCCCCTGACTGCCAACTTTCGTCGCTTGCTAAAAACCCATCCCCGAATTATTACGGGTTCATTTCAAATTAGAATTTAGAAAAGAATGGCGAAAAGCAAATCGGCGCCCCGGCAGAGAGTATCCTGCAAGATAGCATGGGACACAATTCGACGGGCGAGTTTATTTCGTCCAGGGTATGAGTCTATAGAGCGAAGCAATGTAGGACTTAAAACGATTGTAAAAATTACGTAAATAACTGAAATGGTTCGACGTTATTCTTTTGAAAGAAAACAAAATACATAATCTAACGAGATGAGCGCCTCGAATAACATATTATGTTTAAAAGTACAACATAAATGCTAATTTCAAACAAAATGAGGGGGGAAAAAACGTCCATAAATTGCAGTATATATTTATACAAGTCGCCTTGGTTTGGATGAAAAGTGATCAGTTGTCTACCATTTAAATGCAAAAATGTTTCTTTATTTTCTTTCATAAATTCTCTACATCGTTAGATTTCAGAAACGTTAACTGTATTTAAGGTGAAAAACAAAATAATTTTAATCAACGTAAAATAGTAGAATATTCACGAATATTTTTGACGAATTAACAGAATTACTTATAATTATTTTATTTAAAAATATATGTCTATTTATACAAAATAAACATATATACAGATATGGCTCATATTAAGCCAGTAAAGCAAGCACCATCTCGTACCTTGTAAAGGAAAAATACACTCTTAGTAGCCGCGTTAACTGTCTTCCAGTTCTTAAGGCTGACTGATCACAACCAAGCAGATACATAAAGAGTTTCCTCATGGAAATCGCCGCCGCATATTATTTACTTTTCTTAATCTCGTTAATTGGGAAATTTCCTGTACTGATTTGGGAACGTAAAAGTCAAGTTAAATTAAAGCAGCGTTTTAATATCACAATCTTTTTTTTCCTTTTCAGAACGATCTACCATACTAAGAACTTATAAAAATAAACTTTCAGAACTTTCATCTGTAGAAAAGAGTAGATAGCTTCATTATTATTATTATTATTATTCGTGTAACGGGCAACGACTTTCCATGATTTTTTGTTTTTTGTTTTTTTAATAAACGAGATAAATTTTCATTTTTAAGATGAAAAAAAATATTTTTTTAATGATAAAATGATTAAACGAGTTTTATTAATATACATAAATGTTCAATATTTTATAACGTCGAAGTATTTAGAGCTGACGCAATAATAGTCTTCCTAATGGTCGTTTTTGTGCTGCTTGTTTTGCCAGTACCGCAACTTCTGGCAAATCTTGTACCTCAAACATCCGAGTGATAATATCATTATTATCCATGACAAAATGCATGCGAGATGTGTCAGTTCCACAAACTGTGTTGTCTGATTTTTAATCAAAATAATAATCTCAACTGATAGATCGACAGCAAATTTTAATAATTAATTGTCATTAATTTATAATTATTAACAATAAACTTCCAGTTCGTTCTTCCAATAGCCTGCAATTATAGGCGACCGTTTAACTAAGCGAAACCGGAAGTTTCCGTTCCTACTGTCACATATTAATGACTGACTGGTTGTGACATCACATCTCAGCTCTTATAACAAATCTAGTACACTATCCTTCCATTTTGCTGCAATAAATTTTGTCAATTATTATATTATATAAAAACGTTATTCTGTCTGTCATTCTGTCATAAGACTATGTTTTTCTACTTTTGTGACCAAACTATAAGAGATAGATTGGTCATGTAAATGGATAAAAAAATGTAGATCTTTTTAAGACAAACAGAATGCTATAAAAATCTTTCGAAAAAAAAGTTTTTGGTTTCCAAGATGGCGCCTTTTAAAGGTCAAATTTTGACTTTTTCTCAATTTAAACGAAAAGTATAAAAGTTGGCAGAGAACATTATATTGAGAAAATGTTGGTATTTGAAAGTTCTATCGAACGATTTATTAGTCTTTCACAAACGTTTGCGTTTGTAAGATATATGCAGAAATGTGTGTGGCGCCAACCCGCAATACAACTGAGTTAAGCGGAGAAGGCCACAACGGGCTGGGAAGTCGTAAATTCTCCGATCTCAATATTAATTTGCTAAATAAATAACGTTTTTGTTTTTTTTTGTAATGCTATATACGCAAGGGTTCCGGAGCGAAGCGACGGTACCCAGCTAGTAACTACATAAAATAGAATATCATAATTTTTTATCAAAGGATTTCAATGGAAAGAGGGTTTTGAAGATATTCACTTATGCTTACGCCGTAGGATATTACAGGTTTTTGTCTAATTTTTTGTAACATCTTTTAATATTCACTGGAGAGAAGAAAAAAACGGGAGCGGGACGAAGGAAAGGGTTTATAACGTTTAAAATACAAATTTAAGTCGAAATACTCATATTCGTCCGTCTGTGATCACATTAACTCAAAAACGATAAAAGCTAGATAGCTGAAATTTTCAAATTAGCTGTAAGTAGTTATAAGGCAGATCGCCATTGATTTCGATCCGTATACAATCAATAGGTGAGGATCTAGGGGCAAACAACTATCGAGGTACATCATCGATAAATACAATAATTGCGGTAACTCAGAAATAATATACAGTGAAACCTCGGGTTACGAACGATTCAGGTCACGAACATTAAGGGTTACGAACAACAACTTTGAAAATTTTTTGTCTCGGGTAACGAACAGTGCCTCGGGTTACGAACGAAGGCGAGAGAGAGAGCAAGGTTTAACGTTGGAGACAAACGATCGCATACAGTACAAACAAAGGCCACGCAGTCCGGGCAAATCTTACCTGATAATACAGGAACAGAGCAGGGCGCACACGATGCAGCTTTTGCTGTGCAACTCGTTGCAATTAAGGTGCACAAAAAAGGTTGCAAACGACAGTCAGAACGCACACTATGCAACATTTTTTGCGCCGCCGTTCGGACAACAAACGAAGCACAGTACGAATTTGAATGACGTCACTTGACATTACGTCAAGGAGACTGCGGTGATGTCCTTCCAAACCGAATATATGTGTGATTTATATTAAACATATGAGAAATATTGTTATAATATTATTAGCCGGTATGTATATCTCTTCCTTTTCGCTTTCGGTACTCCGCAGAAAATTCACGTGACGACTGACGTGTTCATACCTTTTCTGTGATTGGTGCCATCGTCAATTCTTCAGTAAAACAGTGAGCGAACAATCCCATAATTCATTGCGAAACCGCTTCCGATATGAAAAATTCAGAAAAATCTAGGTTTTTCAAACGCTCTGATACATTCTGCAGCATTACATTACTGCATTTACATATAAACTGTATTTATGTGTGAAAGAAACTCGCAATACTCTGATATTTATTGCGTATTCGCTATTCGCCCATAAAGGAAATCCGGATGTTAACAAAAAAGGAACGATTCTTTCATCTTGAAACGGATTGTCTCCTATTTCATTGATTCCAATGTTTCGGGTTACGAACGTTTCAGATTACGAACCGAGTTCTGGAACGAATTAAGTTCGTAACCCGAGGTACCAATATATCTGTAGTAGTCTCAAAAAAAGAAGAACTTCCAAATATGGAAAAATCCTGATCACTTAGTTGATCCTGGAACTCTTTGCTGCAGAGATATTTGGCGGCGTGGAAATTACGAAATCTTACATGAGACTTGAATAAATGCTCACACTGGCAAAGAAAAACATGGCACAGTGACGAATGCGGCGGCCAGTGACCTTGCGGGAAGTAGGGACTTACGGCATGCTTTTTTGTATCATTCTCATTTGGAATAACAGAAAATAATAATAATAAAAAGATAGATGTAACATGAAAAAATTAATTAAAAAATCGAAGATCTTGTTAATTTCTACTTTAATTTGTAGAATGTAGTTAAGATGCTTTGCAGTAGATGTCGCTGAGAATTACTGAAAGTCGTAATCGATCGCCAATTACTCGGACCCTAGTTCATCTTTTCTTGCGGCAATTGTAAATAAATTGGAATTGTAGAAGTATGTATATGAATTTACAAGGAAATAAATCAATCAATCCCAATTGATTATGGTAAAAATCGAACCGATAGATAAGGAGTTACGGGCATAAAACAATCAAGTAAATTTTCTATTACTTTTTTTTTTATGTGCTCTTCTATGCACTTGCGAAACTTGGCACACCAACTACAGTGTATCTTATCATCGTCTGCTTAAACGTTTACGGTGAAAGAGGAAAAGTTTAT
This sequence comes from Thereuonema tuberculata, assembly GCA_023159025.1. Taxonomy (NCBI): domain Eukaryota; kingdom Metazoa; phylum Arthropoda; class Chilopoda; order Scutigeromorpha; family Scutigeridae; genus Thereuonema; species Thereuonema tuberculata. The sequence goes on from JAFIDM010004315.1 coordinate 68,125,428, forward strand.
TTAATTTAGAGGTAGGCGGGTGAAGATTAATGAGAAAAGAATCAAGATCCTAGCGGTATTTTATACGGTCGGAAAGGAAAGAAATATAATCATACCTCGCCCGGGATTCGAACCTCGATACATGTGACGCACGCCAAGTTGCAGATAATGAATGACCATGTACTGGACAATGTTACATAAGCCCAAGTGATTACTTAATGTGTCTGTCTCCTAAATATAGTTGCCGCCATCAACGAATGTTTGCCAATATGAGGAAATATGGCCGTATTTTAGACCTTACTTGTTATCGTGCAAAGGACGCACGAAGACACTCAGGGTGAAATTCAGAAGTTGCTATTTTGAATTTTCATCTGCAAGGAAAACTTTCTGCAAAGTATATCTGCCGCCACCAATGGATGACTGTCATATAAGGAAGTGATCGTATCACTTAATCATGTCTGGAAGTCAACGTAGCAATGATTATTCAAAATATGAATTAAAAAATAAGTACGTGAAACTGACACTTAAAAAAATTATCAGAATTTACAATAATGTAATGTTACAAGGAATTGTAAAAACAAATATGACATTACTTTTACATTCCTTCACGAACAGCTTAACAATATTTCGGTTTTTCAACAACAGATTGTTGCTTAAAAACTGGAATGATTAATCTCTACTAACTGCCACGTCTCCATTAAGGAACTTCTTAATGGAGATGTCAAGTCTAAATAACTGTTAAATGTCAGATCTCAAGTAAAGCTCTATTTCGTAGAGTTAAGTTCGACTAGTGATTGTAGGAACATCAACTTACGAAATATACAACATCTCATGAATAAAATGACTTCAAACACTGGTCAACAGATAGGGAAACCAGAATTTAAATAAGATTTCGGACAGCGGTCTAAGAATGCTGTTTATATTTCAACGTACGCTGTACTATTATGATTAGTATCTAACTGATTAATTACACTACAATCTAGAAAGATATTCCATTGATTGATTATACAAATGTACCCAATAACAGATGCGTATAAAGCTTGCAAATAGTCCAGTGTTTGTGATGATAGTATCATCATCTGATTTCTATTCGATTACCTTTTCCTGTGCGTTGTATTACAAGTCAACATTTGGGTCATTGAGACTTCAGCAGAACTGGAAAATAAATAAATATTATAATTGGTGCACCAACTTTCTCATGGAAAGTTCCAAAACTTGTATTTATTTATTTATTTATTTATTTATTTGTATACCCATAGTCCACTTCCTATCCAAAATGAAATTTTAAGCGAACTATGGGCCCTCTGTTTGCGAATCAGTAATTTAGAACACAGTAATCATTATCTCATCTAACATTATATATTCCTTTTAAGGATAACAACAAACAAAAGAAAACTAATAAGTTTTCAACTTCCTGGAATAATTAGTAGTTGTGATTTAGCAATGAGTAACGGAACTCGAAGTTTTCATGGAGTATACGCATATGCATTTGATAAGCTTCCTAGGATAAATAGTTTTTGAGGTATATTGATCATTGAAGAGTATTTAAGGCTTATTTTCATTAAAATCCCACTCTACTTCTTGGTTAGCAAAAATAGATTAAAGGTTGTTAAAAGCTTTAAATGTTTAATAATAATAATAATGGACTCGTAAGGAACTCCACGGCAGACATCACCATGAACTCAGCCAGCCTCATGTCGACATGGAAGCGTCGAACAGATGGCTGACGAGTGGTGAGTTGTTTTAGGAGACCGAAGGGTTCATGATCGCGATACAGAACCAAGTCATCCGCACAAGCAACTACAAGAAACATATTCTACACGATGCAAACACACATGACGACAGATGCAGGAAATGCCACACTACTTATGAGAAGATCGACCACATAATATCAGGCTGTCCCCTTCTCTCCCAAACAGACTACCTCCACCGACACAATCACGCAGACAAGATCAGTAAATATACCGACCTAGCACACGAACTCCAGAAGCAGTGGAGGCAGGACCGAGTACGTGTTGTACCATCATCTTGTCCGCCACTGGTCTGATACCACCACACATTGCACCACAGTCTTAGCACTTAACAAAAACATTTACACACAACTCCAGAAAGCTGTGATAACCAACACAACACGCATAGTTAGGAAATTTATGGACACAACCACACATCCCTAATTATTTTTGCACATGTTTTTATATTTGGTAATATGTGCTTTGGTCCTTCACCCTCAATATTGTTTTTGCTGGGGAAACCCAAGGTTAGAATCTTTTACATAATAATAATAATAAGGTAGCGTCGATTGTTCATCAACAGCTAGCACACAAACACTCACTTATTAAGAACACGGTCCCGTACTACAAGTACAGTAAATACCACAAAAGCGTATTAGAGTCATCCTCACATAAGCTGTACTGGGATCGCCCCATTAACACAGACAAAACCAAACATCACAACAGACCTGATATCAGACTTGTTGGTAAGGTCAACAAACAGACCTATCTCTTTGATATTGCAGTGCCTATCAGCAAGAACATGCAGAAAACTCACGCAGACAAGATCAATAAATATACCGATCTAGCACACGAGCTCCAGAAGCAGTGGAGGCAGGACCGAGTACATGTTGTACCATCGTCTTGTCCGCAAGGTCTGGTACCTCACACATTGCACCACAGACTCAGCACACTAGGACTTCACAAAAACACTTATGCACAACTGCAGAAGACTGTGGTACTCAACATAACACGCATAGTTAGAAAATTTATGGACACAACCACACATCTCTATTCATCCTTGCACACGTCTTTACACTTGGCAATATGCGCTTTGGTCCTTGACCCGCCATATTGTTTTTTATGGGGAAACCCAAGGTTTGAAACATACAAACATACTAATAATAATAATAATAATAATAATGGACCGTTTCGGCATGGCGGAGCGGTCTAGACGGCGGTCTGCCGACTGGCCTTTGTGCCGGAACCTGGGTTCGAATCCCGGCATTGGCATGGCTGTTTCTTTCTTCTTCTGTTTTTCGTCCGTTTCTCTCTGGGACTTACTCTCTCCGGGTTCTTCTCGACGAGATGTGAATTCTAGTCACCATTCCCGAATTTTCTAGCCTCATCCTGACGTTGTCAGGTTGGGCTAGCACGTGGTCTTTCGTTGGCCCTAGTCGTGGGAAATAATAATGTTGATTGTTGCATATCTAGAATCTAACAAATTGGAGTTAGGAAGCATAAGTCTGGGTAAAAAAAAAGTTCCTGAAAGAAAATTAAAGCTATTTTCCTTAAAACGTTATTTTTATTTATTTATTTACTAGGCCCCCGTGTACAGATTGATCGAAGAGATACGTTGCGATGGATGTTAAATTAAGTAGAGTTCGGGGACCTAAAGTCTATGTCTCTCTCTGCCTGATGTCGTTCGGCGTCTAACCTCTGTCTCTCTTGTGTCTCTTCCGTTGTCTCCTTAGCTCTTGACCGTCTTTTACGTTCGGCTTCATTCTTTCGATCTAAATCTGTCTGTTGTGCTCTTTCCAATCGTTTCCTCTCAATATCTTTCACAATGTCCTTTATAATAATTATGTGATGTATGAAAATATGCAATCAGCCCGTGCTCTTAAATAACAACGAATATACAGTATATTCCTAACCTTATTTACTGTTAACAATTTGGCTTGGTGATTCTTTGAATTTACAGTAAATTGAGTTTACAGTAAATAAGGTTTGGAATTTATATTGGTAGTTATTTAAGAGCACGGATAATCCAAGAAGAATCGCTTCCAATGAAAGGATTATGATTATGATTTGTTGAATAGTTGAGCAAATAGTGATATGTTATTCCTTTTTGAATGAACTCATTATTTGATAGCGCGCGCCATTGTTGACGAAGAGAACGCAACATATTTTGAAGTTGAACAATGCTAATTTTGCATTTGTCGACTTCCTCGCAACTATGAACAACGTACACCCGTTTTTCATTGTTGCAGTACCATTGTGAATATTGGAAATCGCAACAATTACACAGGCACATTGTTAAACTGCGCCGGACAGAAGGAAAATGTTTTAGTAATAATAATATTTTGAAATTGCGCTATTTTTTTTTTTTTTTAAGTCGTGAAAACAACTGAAACGAAAAAAAACTCCATTTACTTTAGAAATTACAATATCTGCTGAATGTAAGCAGTATTTCCATTGGCTGGGAAAAATAAAATAAAATAAAATCCGAATTATTTACTAAAGTCGCGTAATTCCTATTAATTTTAATCACCTCAAAGCGTTCGGAATTAGTGGATTAATTAAAAGGGATTAATATCCACTGTTAGAATCAATTGTTGAGTTTCTAATGTTTTTCTAAGGATATTTTTGTCAACAGCTGATTTCTTACTTGTACTCCTTTCCTTGTACGACGCAACAATATTATAGAATTCACACAATATTCTAAAGAAATAAGTTTATGAATAAATTACAAACAGATCACCTTTGATTACAAATGAATGTTCTAGGGAATTGCGTTAATGTTGTCACAGAATTTAATCATGCTTTCTTCACCTCAATTTAGGGACAAAACACTTTTCATGTCTCATTAGACAGGACTGTTAAAACATCTTGTGTTATTGTTATCTTGTAAATACACAAAATGGAAAGAGAAAAAAAAGAAGGCGAGATGAATTTGAATTACAATAAAAATAACGGCTAATAATAATAAAAAAAAAATTAAAAAAAGCCATCCTAACTTTTGTAGTCTTTATTCATTAAGTGGGGAAGAAATACGTACAACAGTGGTTATCAAACTTTTTCCACTTAACTGCCCGCTATTACATAGCTTTTTATTTTTTCTAATTTTCCATAAAAGCTGGCAAGTAAAAGCTAGCAAATTTATTTGCACCGAAGAACAAGTTCTTGAAAGAACTTAAAAGCTACTTTCTTTTAAATGTCCTTCGTTTTTCTTTTTTTCTTTTGTTTGGTTTCAAGTCGTGAAAATCTCAAAAACAAAAAGAAGTGCACATTTTAATTTTTAAAACAGCAAAGGTTTTCCATTTTCTACAAACAATTAATTTAATCCTCATTTATTTTCACTTAAGTGTCTTAAATTCCTTAATTTTTATCAGATTAGTGAATGAGCTAAAAGGATTATAGCCCATTGTTAGACGTCACTGTTTTTCTATAGGAATTCTATGGGTTTTTCTATGGGAATTTTCGTCTCTTCACGTACTCATTTCTTAACAAGGAAAAAAAACAAAAAACATATATAAGTTACAACGTCTTTTGTCCTTAAATATTTAATTTTCCCGTTTACATCCCTCAGGATCCGAATATCAAAAATATTCGTCGAATACGTATATTTTAGATTTTGACAAAGAACACTTATCAAATTTCGTGTTTCCAACTAAAGAAGTTTCAGAGAAATGCGTATATTTTAGATTTTGGTAGAGAACACTCGTGTGAAATTTCTTGCTTGCGGTTTCGGAGATACGCATACCCTGCAGGAAAGTCTCCCCCCCCCCCATTTAAGATCCGAAAATTCGTCGAATACGTATATTTTAGATTTTGACAAAATTTCTTGAAAACACGAAATTCGATATACAACTAAAGAGGTTTCAGAGAAATGCGTACCCTTCATGAATGTTTAGTCGAATCTTGCTGTCGTGGAGAGATGCTAATCTAAATTTGTTTGGCAATTATTTGTGGCATGATAAGGCTGTCTGTTATATTGAAGGATTTGTCAATCAAATTGTACAACTGCACTTATGAGCAGAACAAAATTCACGTGATCTAACTGGAAGAATACAGCAAAAGCCCAAGGTAACAGTATGGTGAGACGTAGAGGAAGATCAGCTTATTTGCCTGTACTTGTTATAACAGATACCAGGAAAAACAATTCCTGATACTTGATAACTTTTTTTTTGTGTGGTCAGAGTTGTCTGAAAGGAGAAACGCAAGGAAATTGATTTTTATACAAGACGGGGATGCATTTCTTAGTGGAATTTCACTGAATATGGCTTAAGATTCGTGACCGAAGCCAGGCAAAACAAAAATTAGGGCCTTCAACGAGTCCGGATGTAAAAACAGAACAATTTGTTTTTCTTAGAAAAGAAATGTTTTTTTTCTACAAGCTGAAGAAGAAATCTACAATGATCATTCGATGCGCAGTGGTGCCTCAAAAGAAAAATGAACAATAAAAAACTCTCTAATGAAAAATAAGTTAGAAAAATTCGTGTGCCAGCCGTTCGCCGGCCTCAATGAATTTTTTAGCGGCCCCTACGTTAGAGCTTGCCCGTAAAACATAGGTGACCGCTCTTGCATTTATATCTGCTGGATGTCACACTGGATGTCACACTCTGTAGTGGCCAAACGGTTAGAGATATTAGAATGAAACCTTCACCATTGTGTTCAGCATCAAAAAGTAGGTGACCACGTCCAAAAAATCAGACCTCTAGGACCACTCCCTGATTTCCCAAGGAGTGGTTTGCTAATAATGGGTTGCGACAAACCAAAAAAACCTGGTATTGCTTTAATTTCCTTATTATTATAAATGTGATTGTTGCGAATGCAAAAAGCGCAATTGTTGCGTTTATTGTGATTGTTCTAGAGATCGCTTCCGATAAAACTGTATTTATAAAAATTGTGCATATTATTGGGCCGCTTTGCTTTTGGCACTGTCTAAAAGCATTAATTACCTTGTTTAAAGCGTAAAAATTCAAACTGTGCATATGAATTATTAATAAACAACAATGAAATTTACAAAAAAGAAATCTACAAGTTTGAGCCAAGCCAAACGGTTATCGTAAGACTCTTACGTCTGGTGTGGAAAGATTCTTTTTTTTTAAGTGGTGCCAATTGGATTGGTCTTACAAAAATGCTCCTCAGTTTTGACTATCGTTCATAAAAAGACAACACATTCTGGGGATAAAATACAACATTGCAGTAGGCATTTGGAAGGCTGCAATAATCTGGATACTAACATCTTATACTAACAGCCTTACTATGATGAATACAACATGCTATAATCACACCTCCAGATTCTTGGATACTGTTCTTGCCATGAACTGTTTCATTTAAAAAGTTCTTACAGTAAAACCTCTCAAATCCGACCTTCGGTAATCCGGCCTGGTCCCGAGTAATTTTTTTTTTTTTTTTATTAACTAAATTCGTTTCCCTATTTTGCGTCAACTCTGCTGGCGCGTTTATTTTTACCACCCAATGTAACTTCTATTTGCCAACCTATGAACATGGGGTCCTGGAAACAATTAAACGTAAATATTGCCGCAATGCTCACAGTGTTAATTGCCGGTATTGATGCAGGGGACTGCATTAATGTTTTTAATATGTTTTTAATAAACATTTGAGTGCAAAATTAGGAAAATGGGGTTAAATTAATTAAACCTGGCATTATGTCTTCACAAAAATTGAGCTATTGAGTTATTTTAAGAATACTCTCGGTAGTCCGGCTTTTCTGAAATCCGACCTACTGGGCGCCACATTAGGCCGGATTTGAGAGGTTTTACTATAATTCTTTTGGCCAGTGTGTGTATCTGCAGGAGATGATACTTGCGAATCATCAAATTTTCATATTAATTTAATTTGTAAAATGTAATTAAAACAGCTTCTATTCCTAAGAGCATTTTTACCTGAAAAATTGGTCCATTCTTGTAAAGAGTCCAAATGAATGATAAAAATAAGTTACACTGGCCCTGAAAAGAAATTAAAATAAAACATATAATTAAAAATTTGATAACAAAGAAGTACAATCCAAACAATCAAAACAACAATGATATATATAATAATTATTGTATTTGTTTTCATTAAAGAGTTTACCAGTTACTGAACAAAATAACTTCTTCTTTACATCAATAACATATTACGTAAAAATAGTCTTAGTCTCTTGTACACTGGAAACATTTTCAAAAACACTGTTTGGAAACATAAGTATTAAGTCCATATTTCCTCCTAATCTCCTCTCTTCTAGTTTTCATATTATTATTAAAAATAATAACCACATTTTCACATCAATAAAATATATTCAATAAAATACATTTATTCAATATATTTAATAACAGCAAATTTTCGGAAAGAATATTTTCTTTCCCTTTTCAAGCTTATTCAAAAAACAATTTCGGGCGGTAACAAACCATTAGACTATTATTATTAAGTTTTTTTGCTATTATTGGGTTGTTTGTGTGTCAATAATGATTTGATATTTAAGATTGTTCGATTTTAACAATACTATATGTTGCAAAGTCTACTAATGTTCATGTCTAATGATTTGTTACCGCCAGAAATTGTTTAGATTTTGAATAAGCTTGAAAAAAGAAAAGAAGATATTCTTTCAGAAAATTTGATGCTATTAAATACATTGAATAAATGTAAATTTATTGAATGTATTTTATTGATATGAAGACATGGTTATTTTTATAATAATATTTGCAAACATGTTTTTTTTTTGAAGATGCTTCAAATTTGTTTGCAAATTCTTTACAGTCTGTTCGGAAACATTTTACAAACAAATTCTAGTGATTTCAGAGAAGAAACAATGATTTTTGTTTTCCATTTCAAATGGATTACAAGAAACAATATGTGCATTGTATCTCATGGGAGAAACAGTATATCTCCCATCGTATTTGCAAACACAGGCTGGGAAACATTCCCCTCCCATGGACACCAGTCACTTTTGCATTGTACTACTCAGCTCTCCTGTATTTTTATCTTTTTCTTTATTCGTTATTAAAAGTATGTGGACACAGGAAAAAGACTAAAACTCATTGAGGAGTCTCAGTTTCGTAAAATACTTTGGAACTTTACAGACTCTGAGTACAAAAATAGGAATACGATGCTTGGAAGGAAATCCCGGACGTTTTTTTTTTTTTTTTCCCTAAGTTGTCGCAACAGAGAGTCCATCACATCATACGAAGCATCAGCCATCGTCAAGTCCTCCTCGGTAAACATCTCTAGCTCAACTGGCAGATCTGGACGCAAAACGCCCTACAAACATATTTTTAAAACACTGACAATTTGAAAACTGCTTGGAAACAGTTTCAAAATTGTTCCAAAATAAAGGAAGCTGTTTGCAAGCAGTTTCCAGAAACATGTTTCCAAGTGAGGACGAGGCTTAATAAGTGAGGACTCGACGAAAACTAACTTATTTTAACACACTAAAACGTTTTCTCTGAAAGGCTTTCGCTGATAAATATTATGTATTTAATATTCTTGAAAAGTCAATGAGAATACAATCCTATATAATGAAAAAAGTTGGAGACAGTGAAAACAAGCAAAAAACAAAATATATCTTTTAATGTTGTGCCACATAAAAATGTGACCGTGAGATGGAATTTCTTGCTAGCCACTGTAATAGTTTGGTGTTTGTTCCAAGATATTAGAGAAAAACGTCCCCATCCTGTAAATTAAAGTGGAAATAACGTCATGTCATATGTAAAATTCAGCTGGTTATGTTACAACCTGTGCCACTTCTGTGCTGTTTTAATTTTAATGTTTAATTCTACATCTACAAACGTAAAGATAAGCTTTCTTAAAAGTATGGGCACTAAAGAACTTTCCATTTCTTCTGAGTGTATTGCTATTTATAACCTACTAGCAAAGAGACGCGTTCTTCGCTCGGGTTACAAAAAACAAATGTCCTAATGTGGATGATAAAGAAATTGCAATTGCGAGATCACTTCAAAACTTTCCCAGTTGATACAAAAAAAAAAAAAAAAAAAAAAACTTAAAGGTCTGATCTCATTACAAATCTATATCTCTCCCGAAAACCTCGTAGAAGTATCTTTGAACCATGTTTGTCCATCCACTCACCGCCCTCCCAGTGTACACCAATTGTTCCAGATTATTTGGATTTTGTAACTCGAGATTCCTAGGTATGAAATTAATATCGAGATCGGAAAATATAAGATTTCCCACCAATTTCTCCCGCTTCTCCCTCCCGTTTATACCCATAGTTCCAGGTTATTCGAATTTTGTAACGTCATAAGCCTATCACTTCAAACCTTTCCTAGTTCGTAAAAAAAAATCTGATCATTACAAATCTATATCTAACCCGAAAACCCCGTCGCTATTATGCACAACAATATTTTAGTTCCAATTGTTGCACAACAATATTTTAATTCCAATTGTTGCACAACAATATTTTAGTTCCAATTGTTGCACAACAAATACACTGAAGCTCGGTTATAACGCGGGTTGTTTATATCGCTAATTCGGATATAACGCGATTTGGTCTTGGGCCCCTTCTATTTTGGAAAAGGTGTATAATTGTAAAATTGCAAAATTTACCGTTTTTTCGCCTAAAATAAAATCAAAGGTGTAAATTAATATGCTTGTTTCCTTATTATTTACAGAAATTGAGACTCTATACCCACCCTAATGTCACGAAAATGCGTCAAATACAATATTTTTTTTAAAAAATACCAGAATCGCGGACTTTTTCGTTTAACCAAAATGAATATCGAGATCTATTTTTCTGCCAATGACAACCAGTAAAGAGGCCCATGTAATCCAATAGGCGTATGAATATCTAGTTTCGATCCACGTGACTCGTCGTTTGTACAAGATGTTAAGATGGCGGCGCCAAATCGATTTTGGCTAATATAACCCATCAAAGTGTTGAAAAGATAATGATTTATGTATTTATAAATATAAAATTCTCGCACATAGCTCTGAATGATATAGGTAATCGCGAAATGACCATTTTAAATCGATTTGGAATCGTGTGGGCGATAATAGGGTGCGATATACGACATTTGACGTCGCGAAGTAATGAAAGTTCGGTTATATCGCGATCTTCGAAATCTTGGATACGAAAGATCGCGTTATAACCGAGCTTCTGTGTATTTGTATAGTTCCCATTGTCGCCACCGGGTGCATATGTAGCGCTATTATGCAGAACAATATTTTAGCTCCAATTGTTGCATAACAATAATTGTGTAGTTCTCATTGTCACCACCAGGTGTATTTGTGTCGCTATTTCATGGATTTCACTCCTTTTCATTCCCGGGGGGTGGCGCGTCCAGGTTCCAAGGTAGCCCGTTACTTCCGCAGGGTCCAAAAGAGTAATTCTGCAAAGTTTGGTCAAGATAGGTCAAAGGGTGTAGGAGTGTATATGGGACAAACAAAGAAACATTCATTTTTATACATTAAGAAGATATACTCTTGAAATCAAGCCTATTAACAATATTTCAATTTCATTTAGGCAAACTTAACGAAAAAAAAGAGAAGAACTAAATCAATTCTAACTCAAATGAAAAAGTGAAAGTTCTCGTTTTTCCAAACTAGAAAAGTCTTGTTTGGAAAAGTCTTATTTCCTTTCTTTTGTATCCTATTAAATTACAATTGAAAGAATCATTTATTTTTTTTTTCCATTTGTAAGAATTCTATATCCAATGCATCTTCTGAGTACACCAGGCGAGCCAATTAAGTGTACATTGAAGTCGAAAACAGCTTTTTTAAAAGAAAGTGTTAGACTAAATTTATAAGTAAACTTTTAGCTTTTCAATGTAGTTATTATTTACATTTAAAAAGACTTCTATGTAATTGGTAAAGTATTTGACTCAGAGATCGTTAAGGATCCAATCTCTATCGAAAAGGGTCCTCAGTAACATATCGGCCATTAAAATTGCAGATTTAAAGGATAGTTTTTATTTTTTATTTTTCAGATATTTATTAATACTGTGATAACGGTAACGTACACAGGTGGTTTTTTGGCCGCTAACTATAAACACACAAATCTGAGTTTTAATTATTGCAGCAGATGTACTTCATTCATGAACAGTTCCTTCTCATTCATGAACACATGATCTGAAATATGTTCCCAAAATCTGGAGAGATCTTAAACTTAACACTAAATTTCAGTATCCTAAAGTCAAAAATGTATTTATTTATTTATTTTGATCATGAGATGTTTATTTCAACTTACGTCGGGTTATTGTTTTTTCCCTCCCACAAATGACAGACCAAACCGACATTCCCTTGATAACTACCAGGAGGATATAAAAATGGACGGAATTTATTTTGAATGTTTATTTTTACGTATTTCAATGTCGCAAAAGAAAACAAAAATGCAAATTAATTTCTGGCCTTTTTAATCAATGAAAAGCTAATAATTTGTTTTAATGAACGAACTGCAAGAATGAAACCACCTCTTTCTATAATTCCTTTCTCTCCTTTAGCCTATTTTCCACTGGTGCAGTGAAACTCATCGAATCATTGTGTATGTTTGACCGTAAAACTTTTGAACCGTTGGATGGATCTTCTTTAAACGTGGTATGCCTATTTCAAGACTAGAAACGATCCAACTGTTATATTTGAGATCTTTTCCAAAGGGGTCTTTGTCGAGAAATTAGCACGAGAGGAAAAAAAAAATATTCCTGTAGAAAAGCATTGGAATCTAAACAATGAATTTCTATCCTGATTCTAATGATATTTCATTCTCTCAAACAATGAATATTAAATCCTTAATGCATTGCGCATGGTTTGCTACGATTAAAATTAATCTGACTAGTTGCAACCCGTGAAATATTCACGGAAGTAAAGCAAATGCCACATTTTTGAAATACTGTGAAAGACCATCGTTGTACGATTCTTGATTTTTTTTAATACTATATCAACATACTTTCCTGGCACTTTCAAAAGTTAACCTCCTGTCCTAAAATAATAGGCTCCTCCAAATTGAGCCTGTGACAGAGTGCCCCCAATGCCTTACAGGGGCGTAGGAATTATTTCACCTACATTAATTAAATCAACTAGTTTTTCTTTTCAAAAAGACATTTGTTATTGTATTTTTAAAATTAAAAATACACTTTAAAATAGTCTCTCTCCGAATCTCCCCGCTTTCATGACAAACATACATTTTTTTGCCTATTAATAGTATGATTTATACATTTCAAGTAAATAATGAGAATTCATTCTTTCCTTTTTTTTTCTCTTCAGAAAATAGAACATTTATACTGTGAGATATTATGATTTTTTGTCCTTTTTCAAGGCTTTAAAAAAACAAAAACACACACACACACACACACACACTTAGAAATAACATTTTAAGGGAAGTTCTTAAATTCTTAAGAATCACACAGATAATTGTCTTCAACAGTCGTTTTAAATTGCTGCCACGACAAAAAGTTTGCATATAAGGAAATGTCCGTTACTCTTAATCACGTCTTAAAGTCCACGTGATAGCAGTTAATAAAACAAATACATTAATAAGTGAAATTCATACTTTAAAAATATTTGAATTTATTACAATTACATAAGGATTTGCAATAATAAACAGCATCGCATTACTTTCACATATAAACATTTACTATCGTGCATATTTCACAACAGTTCATGTTTTCAAGAACAGATGTCGCTGACATACCTTAAATGATTAATCCATTAGTAATTATTACTCCCATTATGAGCCTACTTTCCTAGGAAAGTGGAGCTTGTAAGATTCCCTAACCTGTGTGTGTGTGTGTGTGTGTGTGTGTGTCCGAGTCATTCGTCGCTGCTAAGAACTTTTTGAACCACTGGATGAATCAGCAGTGATTCAAGTTATTCGACTGTAGACATTCCCTATGTGCTTTAAAGGTTATTCCGATTTATCTTTTTAATTATTTTTTATTTATTTGTGGAAAAAAATCCCAGAAAATGGAAAATGAGTGAGTTATTCCAATTTGAATTTAAATGTAGGCTTTTCATTGCTATTGCTTTTACGACTAAAAAAAAAAACGAAAAAATAAATAAGTAACTATAAGAAAAGTAGGCTTCAAGTTCTTTCAGGGATTTCTTGTCTGTCATCAGGTTCTTGGCAGACAACTTACTAAACGGATTTTGATGAAATTTGACAAAAATATCGGCATCCATTAGCAGTAGGATGAGCACCTCCAAAATGTTGCATTAGTTTGTTTCGTTGTTGTTTTTTTTTCTGAAATTCCTACTTTTGATCCAACGGACTGTTGACCTCACGTGGACTTGTCTGCTTCGTCCAATTGTGTCCGAGTCCAAGCAAACAACCCGAGGGAGTTCCAGTCGGCTTCCTTTGAAATTTTTCCTTTCCAATATAAGGGAAAAAGGGGGGGGGGGGGAGGATGCTTATGTAAACTGCACTCAGTAGCCACAACTGAATATGGTTGTTAATTCCAGTGGCTAAAGGGATAAGAAAAGACAAAGGCCAAAACAAAAGTAATTAAGAAAACAGAAAAGGCATCTCAAGAGAAGAGGCCATTGTAATAAAAGTTTTTGGACCTGAAGGAGAATAATCAGAGTTGTTGTTGAATGTTTTTTTTTTCCCCAATAGAAATTTTTATCAATGTTTTATTGTTATTATTGTGTATTGGGTTGAAGCGTTAGTTAATTCGGGTTTTTATCATTCCTACAACCGTACCATAGATATCCATTTAAAACTTTATAATTACCTGTAGCTACAATACTTTCTTCCTACATTAAACTAATTGAAATGATATAAGTGGTATTCCTACAAAATTATTCTATAAAGTATTTTATTAAGAAATTTAGGTGCATTTTCGATTTGATGTTCCAAAAAAGGCAAAAACACAACTCTGACTAAAAAAAGATATGCATTGTAATAGAACACAACAAAAGTGGTTTAAAGAAATTTAAAGCGAGGGCTTTTTCTTTAAAATATGAACCACAATATGTTCCTCAAGGCCATTTAACATCGAAGACGAGCCAACACGAATAAACTTTCGGTCCAACTCAATATATATTATGAATTGTTTTTTTAAATAATTCGTTTTTGGTGATACAGTAATCTTCGTCTTGCTTTTCATAATGTTTAATTTTTAATTGAAGAAACTTTTTATATTTAAAGTTAAAATTTCGATCCTGTAAAATAGTTAATGTTTTCTTAGCAACAGCTACATACTTAAATACTTGCGGATCACGTGATTCGATGATCCAAAGTTGCCCAATTTTATATTTACATTTCAATCCTCGATTCCGCAAATAGTAAATTCTAACTGAGATTTCAGCTTCATCTGTTGGTTTTCATTCAATAAATAAACTTCTTACTTATTTTGCAGGAACATTATATATCTTAAAAATATATTTAAATAACTGACGTATTTCATCCTCAGAAAGCAGAAATTTACCAAAAATCGTCCTACTTCCGGAGTCACTTTGGTTTGTTTACACCGGAAGTGCATTTCCACCCCATCCACTTAGAGCAATGGCTGCTATGATGAAGGTTTTTATCTTGAATTCTTAAAATTCGAATGTTATCGTTATTTGGTTTGTAACCTGTCATAAAAAAGGCGATTAAAAAAAAATTGATTTTTTTTTTCCCTTGGATAAGTTTTCTGTTTGTTTTTAATTCTGGATGGTCAAGACTTAATATCCCTTTTTACAGCTTATACAGGTAATAGCCAAAGCTCACTCCAATAACATTCAATCCTATAATTTACAAATATTTCAATCGCATTTACTGGAAATAGGCAATATCATAAAGAATTGTGTCCGAAAATTGCTGTGTTGTGAATGTACTGTAAATTGCTCATTCATTCAATTCGTTTTATATTACCAAAACGTTTTTTTAAGTTTGATAATCTTGTAATTTAAATTCAAAGTCATTATTTTAAATAAAATGGGGAATAAATGCAGGCGTGACGTCATTTCGAGGATGTGTAATCAAAATCCCTGTAACCATAATATGTAAACGGAGCTCAAGCCATGAAGGAAATAGCTAGTTTGCTTTTATCGCAAATCTGCATTATTTACTTGATTTTTCTAAACTGGCTTAATTCTAGTCGTATCAAATCATCCGCAATAATTAAGAATCATCCTATTAATAGGCAAAAGTTGTACGATCTTTGTAAATTTGTAATTTGAAATAACCAATCACAGTGCAGCGTTGGAACACGCCAGGCATGACGTCACGCCCATGTTTAAACATGGCGTCTCGAAAATTCTTCCCACTTCACGGCGACTGATTGCGATTACACAATTATTATCAGCGTATTGAAATTTTCTTTCCCACATAAATGAAGTTTACACTGAAATGCATGAAGTTCATGCGTCAAAATTTATCAAGAGTGTTTGTAAAACCTCAGTTTTTACATAATTTCGGCTGTGTAGCCACTCGCTCATTAATCAACAAGTAGGGGACAATGACGAAGCACGTGCCGTCATTGTTGTCCAGACAGGATTATTGGTATTGGCTGTTGGACATTCGTTATAGTTATTGTTGAAACTGGTAAATCAATTTTTTATTTTCTTTTATTTAAAAAAAAAATTGGCTTAGTCATTCAAATTATATGTGGGCTGTTGTTGAAGTCAAGGCTTTTAAAAAATGAGCTTAGAACATCTTTTTCAATCTTGTGTTTTACAAAAATTTCAGGGTATTTCAAAAAATGTAGCATTTGTTTTACTTCCGTTAATACTGCCTCAATTTCGACGAGCCTATTCTTTTAGGGCAGCAGGTTGCCATTATGTTTCATAATGAGAAACCGCAGCGCTGGCTACTACGAAAGTGGTAAATCAATTTTTTTCTTATTTTTTATTTTAACAATATTATAATATTATTTTAACAAATAAGCCGATATTCAAATTACATATGGGCTGTTGTGGAAGTCATGGCTTCTAAAAAAATTAGCTTAGAACATCTTTTTCAATCTTGTCTTTCAAAAATATGGAATTTGTTTTACTTCCGTGAATATTTCACGAGTCGCAACTAGTTTAATATTCATTGTTTAAAACAAATGAAATGTTAACAGAAATAGTTAGAAATCCGTTATTTAGATTTCAATACTTTTCCATGGGTTTTTTTGTCCCCTTTTCACGCTGATTTATCGACAAGAAGCTCATTTGGAAAAGATTTCAAATGTAAAAGTTACATCCTTCCTCAACTATACAAACTAAGATTTAAAAATATCCTTGTAGCAGTTCTAAAATTATTAGAGGGCAGACACACACACAGGCCGAATGATTTCATGTCTCACTTTATTATTGGAAAGTAGGCCAATTATGGAATGATCAAGCTATGAATATTGGATATTGAAAATTCTAACTTATTAATATCCCAATTATTAATTTCACTATCTAACGTGATTGTCAAATTTCGCGAACTTGGTCCGGTTTTTCCCGGAGTTATCCGTGAATTTTCTTTCCGATATCTTCAATTATGAAATTTTACGGTTTAAGTTCCGTTTGCAGTGTTTTCTGAGTTAGAAAAGAAGTCTTTGTTTCCAATTTTAGTGGATTTAAAAAGAAAAAAAGAAATCAATACTCATCAATAATTACTGATTGAAAAAAGGTGGGGAGATCAAAAACAAAACAAATACGAAGTGCTTTTATAGATTAGATACTGTGCTAGAAATAAACATGAAATAACAAAAGGTTTATTTCTTTCCTACATATGTATTCAAAAACAACGCTATTTGTTAATATTCAGAAACTTTGTTTTTTTTCTTGTTTTTTCATTGAAAATATAATAAAAGATCATCGAAAACTGTTAACTGAAACTATTATATTCTAGGGAAGTGTAGATAGTTAAACATACCAAAGGTTTTCGACATTACATTACGGGCAAGAGGTTTAAAGACAAGAATGCAAAAAACGTCGAAAGAACTTAAAGCCTACTTAACTTTTAAAGTTTTATCTTAACCTGAAAATTTGTGAATTTGATAAAACGAACGCCCACATTAATTTTCAAATTATAATAACACAAACAAACAGTACACATTTTCCATTTTCTGAACTAAACTTTAATTAAATTCGCGTGTTGGGACAGCATTTTGATTTTATTCGCTGAGGACACAAAAAAACCTAACTAAATCAATGATTTAAAATTACCGAGAAATGAATATGAATTCATTTCCAATGCTTCTTTCTCTATGGACATTTTTTATATCTTCTCGTCAAGATTTATCAAGAAAATGTTTTTTTTTTTTTTTTTTTTAAAGTTTACAAAAAGACGTTCTTAAAAAGCTATTTTCCTTAAATGTTATTAATTTATTTTTTTTTTTGGAATTCCTGAAAATTACAAAAAACAATTTTAGTTTATTTTTATAGTATAATATCTAATATACAGCATATAATTTCCATTTTCTTTAAAAAAAAAAAAAAATTACGACTGACTATCATCACCTTCAAGCACTAACTTCTCAACAAGTACTAACACAGATAAATTTTCAAATATTGTCTCTCATCCTTAAATATACGCAACAAATTTCAAGAAGAATCATCCAGTGGTACCAAAAAAAAAAAAATATATTAGGGAACACACGTACAGACTACCTGATTTGATAAGCCTCGCTTTCCTAACTTGGTAGAAATTATGCGTTAAATTTAGGATTTAAAGATGTTCAATACAGTTTTATACTTATAATAAATAAATAAGTATAAAAGAGAGTTTAGCCTAAAAAAAGTATATCAATTTCAAGAAGATACGTTCTTTAATTCAAAGTAACGAGATGGGATACACACATGTAGCTTACGGGCTTCCTGTTTCCGAAGTCTACAAAGGTTAAAGGAAAATCTTCCCAAGCAGCTAAATATTCTAATAAATCACTTTTACTTCAATCGACATGTCTCAAATAGACAAGATAAAATACAACTGAATTGTAGCTACCTTATCAAAAACTGGGAATATTTTTGGTATTGAGATTATTTCATTTGATGATTAGGCCTTTTTTTTTCCACATGATAACTAAATGTTATTGTAATCAGACCAACTGAATAAACATAGATATAGTATCAGGATAAGTTTTATACCTTCAGTCAAAGCGGCATTCAAAATGTAACGAAAGAAAACTGTCTAGTTTAACAAACCATGCTAACCATGCTAAGACTATGTAAAAGAACATCAATAGGAAGCAGCTGAATTACTGATTATTTTAGATTTTCCTTGACCTGCAAAGAACGCACGAAAATACTCGCAATGAAATTGAGAAGTCGCCATTTTGAATTTTCATCAGCAACTAAAATTTTTTACAACTAGGGCTATCACAACCAAAGAAGGACTGCCATTGAAGGAAGTAATCATAATAAGACTGCCTGGAAGTGCATGTGACGGCAGTTATATCAAAATAAAACAAAAGCAATTAAAAAGGGAAACTGATACTGAAATATTTGATTTTATAGTAATATGTTATAATGAATTGCAATAACAAACAATATTCTTTGTTTTACATTCATTCTCTAACATTTTACAACGGTTAAGTTTTACGACAATAGAAATACCTGGAATGATTAATCCATTACTAATTGTCACGCCCTTCTGACATACTTTCGTGAAGTCAATTAGAGTTACAACTTAGTGGGCGTAATATCAGTCAGTTAGATTCTGCAAAATTTAAAACTTTATTTCTTTAGACTGGCTGTCGTTCCGTCAACATCAGATGAACATATTTGTCATAACAAATTAATTACGACGTCAACAATTTCAAGTTTAATCAACTTACATTAGAAAATGTATTTTGTTTGTCCGTTCGTTTCGTATAATGGCCCATATGTTCATCTATGCAACTTACATTCGTAATTTAACGTAATGCAATGGAGATAAAAAATTTTGTCACGTTTTCGGGCTAATTTTTTTTTAAATGGAACCACACGGAAAAATTTTTACATTTAAAAAGTTAGATCACAGTAAGTTGTCCTTAAATTTTCCGCCAAATTTCAAGATGAGTTGAAGAGGTTCAAAAGTTATAAGGAGGATACTAATTTGATGAGCCTCACACAGACTAACACCGCCCACCTTTGAAGAAAAGAAAAAAAAAACTATGGAAACATTGTCTTTATTTTCCCTTTATCTCAAATGTTTTTGTCTGTATTTTTCTGCTATTCCTTTTCATTCTTGTTTATCACAAACGATGCGCCGTTTACAAAAGCAGGTTTGTCAAAAGCAAAGCTGTCTTCATTAAGAATCGTGGAAAACCTTTCCTTCTTTCCCATATTACTTTACAAGAAACATTTTCAAATGACAATGGAATAACCAAACTAAAGTTATTTTGCTTGCATTGTGATTCTCAAACTACGGCGATCGCAGAATTAGTTATTAAAGCAAAGTTTTTCGTTCATAAGTACTTTTAGCAAATAATGATTATTAGCTTAAAAAAACCAAACTGAATTAACTGGTTCTTCTCTCCATACAGTACTAATTTTCACCACGAGTAAATTCATCTATGCTACCATTGACAATCATTGGCGTACCGAGAGGGATTTGTTGCCATTCCTCCCCAACTGTATCTGAAAGTGGAAGAAGTCTAGTATTTAGGGCCTGTATTTTGGGTTAGAAAGCCGATCGCTTAGTTTGTAAATCCCCATCCAGGAGAAAAGATAACGTTTTTTTTGGGGGAGGATAAACAGCTAATGATAACTTATGATAACCCCTCTCTCCAAATTCCTTGGCATGCCACTGATGACAATTTTTAAGTTTTGTTTTCTGATAATAAATAAGCATGAATCTATTAAAATTTGAGGAGTAGCTGTACCACTTTTTAATTGATGTTAATGAATCGCTTGACCGCTTAAGTTTGTGAACCACTGAACTAAAGATGTTTTCTTTCTATCTCAATTTCCCAATTTTTCCTGAATGTTAATAAAAGAAAAATTATACTATTTGTTCTTATATACACTGTCCGGCCACTTTATTAGGTACAAATGTTACCTAGTGTTGTGCCTCCTTTAGTCCTCAAAACAGCCTGAATTCGTCAAAGCAGGGATTCCACAAAATTGCTGAAAACGTTGTTGAGGTATTGCAGACATGAGTGTGTCACGCAGTTCCTGAAGATTTGATGGAGGCAGGACCGAGTACGTGTTGTACCCATCGTCCTGTCCGCCACTGGCTGGTGCCTCATTGCACCACAGCCTAAGCACACTAGGACTTCACAAAAGCACTTATGCACAACTCTAGAAGGCTGTGGTACTCAACACAACTCTCATAGTTCGAAAATTTACGGACACAATCATACATCTCTAATCATTCTTGCACACTTCTTTACACTAGGCAATATGTGCTTTGGTCCTTGACCCGCCATGTTGTCTTTGCTGGGGAAACCCAAGGCTTGAATCTTTTATATAATAATAATAATTATTAGAATATTATTATTATTATTACCGTATTATTATTATTATTATTATTATTATTATTATTAAGAAAAAATGAAAGCACAAAAAGTTATAAGAAATTAATTACTGTTAATTTTTATTGGCTTTAATTGTATTTTTGATGATAATCTTCGGTAAAATCTTCGATAGAATCCTCTTATAGCGAAATTTCAGTATCCAAAACTAGCATTTACGCCCCGTCAACAATGACGCGATAACAATGTGACGACTTTTAGTCTAGATAGCAAATTAAAATGAATGCATTGCTAGGAACATAAATGAATTTGTTGACTGGAAGGTTTGAATGTGAGTCACACTGCGAGTGGAAGTTAATGCAAATGTTTAGCAAATGACCTTGACCGTAGGTAATTTTTTGTTTTTGTCTTTTTATGAGTACTTTGATGTTGTCTCTGTTTCGTGAACGCGACAATGCACATAAAGCTGGCTATAAGACAATACTGCCTCACTCAAAATACCACCTCACAGACAGACAGACAGATCTGGAAAACTATATAATAATTTCTATTTAATAAAATGGTTTCGATGGATGATGAATAAATGAAGAATATTTAACAAATAATTTGAATGTAGTCAACGTCGCGTCGCATAATGGATAAGGCGTTTGAGTTTGGATCAGAAGATTGCAGATTCGATTCCTGTCGCGGACGTTTCATTGAAGAAATTATTTCAATTTTTTTCTAAAAGTATTTTCTAAACACAGAAGAAGTGCGTTAGACACAGACAGATCTGGAAAAATGTATAAGAGATGATATAATGGATTCCGTTATTTTCTATAACAAAATATATATTATTCTTTCTAAATTTGAATGAAGCAAACAACATTAATGAATTTTAAACAACTTCTGTAAAGGGTTATTTCGTAACTGGGTGGAATTTTCTAATGAGTTCTTTGCATGTCAGTTCCACATAAATCACCACCACCTGTCCTGCGCCAGTCGTTATTAAATAGCTCCAGAGTATTTGAGAAAAAGGATTTTAATGCGCAATCCAACAGTTAGAACTAAGTGAAAATTGTACACTTTACCAACATCAGGCTTTGTATATTTAATGGATCTTCAGGACAGCAGTTCCGAGATTATTACCTCTCATCAGCTGGAGTTTTACAATTGCCAAGGCTTCATAAGCAATAGGCACAGTGAATTCACGAGGCAGTGAAGACAATTAACAATTGCAGGATTGTAAATAATTACTTTTAAAGTTTATGTATATTTCAGGTTTTTAATATAAGGTTTTAAAAGTTAGAGTTAAAGTTTCTCCCTTCGATAGGCCATGGCTGGCCTGTGGGATCGCGGGAGGTCAGGCTCCCGCAGCTCGACCAACGGGACGAAGTTGGGGCCGGGGGGTCAGCCCGACGCCCGCCCGCCTTTAACTCCCGGGAAAGAAACCCGGTACCCATTCTACAGAGGGCTGGGTAGACCCTAGGACCCGTTTGGAGGAGAATGGAGCGTGGAAAAATTCCCGCCTCCGCCGAGGCCGGGAATCGAACCCGCGACCTCCAACCCGCAGCCAAGCGCGCTGACCACTCGGCTACCGGGCCCTATATAAGGTTTTAATTTTTATAAAAAAATTAAGTTTTAATTTAAAGTTATATGTAGGCTACGTAATTACATATAATTATAAATTTAATTAACAAAGAATATCTTTAAATATTTTAATTTAAATTAAATAAATATTATGAATATTAACATTAATAAATTAATATAATATCAATTATGTAAATATTTAATATTTATTTACAGTATGAAAATGGATTATATTAAAATTATATTATTAGATAGATAATATGAATAGCAGCGTTAACAAATGAATTAAGCATTACTACTAGATTTCTTTTTGTAGAGGAGTTACAAAACATCTCCTTTCCTATGTAATAGAAAATCAATGTCATTTATAAACAAAGGAAAATACATTGATTGAAAAAGAAGTTAAAGCCCACTTTATTTCAAATGTAATTTCTTAAACTTTCTTCCTTTTTTTTTCTTAAGTCGACAGAAACGAAGAGTCTACGTTTTATTCATATTTTAGAATCTGTTGAATGCAAATGCTACAAATTTAGCATTTCTGAAAAGAAGAAAAAATTTCATACGTTGTCGAAATCGGATTAACTTTTAATCATGTCAAATTAATGGATTAAATAAAAGGGAATTAAACTTCACTGTTTAAGATATTTAATAGAAATAGGATAGAAATGGTTTCTTTAGAATCCAATGCTTTTTCTTCCCGCAAAGATTTCTCGTCAAGGACCCATTTCGAAAGGGTTTCAAATATAAAACTTAGATCGTATCTTGTTCTTTAATAGGCATACTAAATTTCAAGAAGATCATCAAGTGGTTCAAGAAGTTATTTAGGGGTGGAGACACACACACACACACACACACACACACACACAGAGTGAGTTATCTGATAAGCCTCACTTTCCTAATGGGAAAATGGCTAAAAGACGCAAACAACTTATTGAGGATACCATGCAACATCTACTGTACATACAACAACAACGACACAGGATTATTTACACAAGACAGTGACTTCCTGCAAGTTCTTTGCGAAACGAAATCTACAGAATGAGTGTGAAATCTTCTGTGTAAATGATGACCGTGGAAAATTTTGCTAACAGAATGACTGAGATAATTCTATCTTTTCATATCAGTGCTTCCAAAATGGTAGGAGAGGATGACAGGTGTGGCGACATAACTCAAAGACAAGTAAGAATTTATAGACATTTTATAAAAAAAACCATAGGCACTTTCTGAATAGATTAAAACTAAATTTATAAGGAGATTGACTTTCTATCATTTTTCTTGTATTTATTTATTTATTTATTTATTTATTTATTTTTAAAGATATTAAAGAGTTTGAAAGTGTTTCTTATGAATATAAAATTCCGTATGACGTGGGCAAAATGAAAAAAAGCTTCAGAACTCTTCATCAATGAATTAAGATTTTTTTACCTGAAATCAAACATATTTATAGAAAAGGATTAAAAGAAAATGCAACGAATCATTAAGAAAAAGTAAAATTATAGAATTAAAAGCGATTTAGACAAACAACAAGCAAAGCAAAATAGGTTCCTTTTCTTTACATAAAATTAAGCAACAAGTCAAGCAATGAATCCTGTCATATTTGATGCGTTTTTATCAAATTTCTAATTAGGGTAGTTTAACACAGTTCATACAACAATAACCTTCAAATCATTCTTATCCGTCAGAGTAAGGCACCGAGACAACGACGGATATTAGAATATATACATTACAAACATTGTACATACAATATATCGATCATTTGAAATTTATAAAACTTTAACTGTAATTTTTTTTATATATATTTTATCTTAACGGATTATCAAAAGTCATTGTATAGATAATCTACATAAATATCTATTACGGTATAGTGAAGTTAT
This sequence comes from Thereuonema tuberculata, assembly GCA_023159025.1. Lineage (NCBI taxonomy): Eukaryota > Metazoa > Arthropoda > Chilopoda > Scutigeromorpha > Scutigeridae > Thereuonema > Thereuonema tuberculata. Next base: position 68,149,866 of record JAFIDM010004315.1, read on the forward strand.
CTGATGATTAACAGAGACTGACGGTGAGTAGAATTACGGAAAATTAAAGCATTTGTACGTGGTTATTAAAAAAAAAAAATATTGAAATACACCCAAAATTAATGGTCAAAATTTCAACAGACTTCAATAGGACTATAAATCATTTCTAACTTACATTTTCCACTTTAAAAAACAAAAGCAAAAAAAAAAAAAAAAAAAAACTTTTGTTTCCCAACTTTGCTTAAAAAAATTGCTTCAACTGCAGGACCTATTACAGGCACTCCTCACTTAACGACCTACCTGCTTAACGACCGCTCGGACTTACGACCAACTCTCCAGAAGGGGGGGGGGGGGGGGAATCCCCTTTCTCAGTCGTCGTAGGCGTGTTTCACAGCAACGAAAATGCAAACGATAAATGTCTGACCAGTGAACAATATCCAAAACCCTGCAATCCTTTTGCTGGCTCTTAATAGTACCATTTTGATTGCTTTTTTTTTTTTATGAATGAACTTTTAATTTTTTTGATACGTCATTTTTATAATGTTTGTATTTTTAGGTTCTGAAATGTGTAAGAGATGCTAATTAAAACAGAATTATCAAGTTCGAGTTTCCTTTAGACCTTTTCTTTATTCAGAATAAATAAAAACGATTAAGCTCCTCGCTTATCGACCAATTCGCTTAACGACCTAGTCACTGGAACGGAACTCGATCGTTAACTGAGGAATGCCTGTATTGGGTTAGAAATAAATAAAATGCTGCAATAGGTAGAAATCAAAAATGAAAAGCATCGACTCCAAGTTTTATTGCTATGGTAATAGAATTATCATTCAATTCCTTTATCATAGGAATTGAAGTCTTCAATAAATTATAGTGAAATTCATTACTTTGCATAAAATTAAGAATTATTGAAAATTAAAATATGGAGGAGCCCCAGATTGAACTAGAGTATTCTCTTGTGGCTTCACTGAATTGTTGATTTAATGAAATGGAGATTGATACAATAAATGTTAGAAGATTAATTTCTAATCCCAATCGGATAAAGATTTTGGACAACAATGTTTCTATAAAAACAGAAGATAAAAAAAAAAAAAAACTATTATGTTTATGTTAATATTTAAGGTGGTGAATGGAAACCTATTTCCTTTCGTGTTTTCACAGACTAAAAACACTAAGTTCAAAATGTCTTTGTTTCACCTTAAAGGTGGTCGTCTTACCATGAAAAACAAGTTATAGTTGGCATACTAACTTTCGAATTGTTATTGCAGAGCATGCTGAACTGTAAACTTACCGAGGAACTTTCAGTTTTTCTATACATTTAATACTTATTCAGTTACAATGGCGATTTTGTGAGACTCGTATAAATAACACGATGTAACTATAGAATATAACTATTAACCTACAGTTCATTTACCACAGATAATTAGCTTTTTACTCATGTGACGATTGAGGTACAGCGTCATCAAATTTTGAAGGCTTTTTCCCTACTTCCTTAACAACATTGCTCGATGTGAAGCAAATTCAACAACAATCTTCACCTAAATATAAAGCTCAACTTATGAAGTTGTATAATTTTTAACTGACCGTGATGGCAGACGGACGGATACACGCACTTCGATTTAAAACTGAAATCCACAATTTTGTTCTAATCCCCTTTTTTATTTTAGTTCCTTCGATGCATTGTTGTATTATTACTGTAAGTCCTTATGTATCTAAAATCCTTAGCGTTGTATATTTGTTTTTGAAGTATGTACAAGCGCAGTATACCTTTAAGACCGTCTTTTCTTCAGACCAACCTTTTCGTTCTGTTGCTGTATCACGTGGTAGGAAATGCACGAGACCCAAACGAGACTCTATGCTCTCGAGATGGTGATATTTTGAATTGATCACCATCTACTATTTGTTTATTGAAAAGGAAAAACTCTATCTATTCCATTCAACTCTTAATATAATAACAGTATCTTACAAAATCTAAAATAAAGTTTTAAGTAAGTCTCCAGGAAGTGATTAATATGAAACATATTCTAATAAACTAGTGCTTCATAAATAACTAAAAAAGCATTTTCGTGAGACTTGCCCCACATGTGTAACTAAGAAACATTTTTTTTTTGTGTTTTATTACAAGTGTTGATGATTCCGGTATATAATCCTAACCGTTGTTGTAGTTATTCGTATTTATAAATTACATATTTATCCAAGTCTGTTTTATTTTGATGATTTCATAATGTACATTCTTTATTTTCCACAAAAATTTCAGTTGTTGGTTTTTTAAAAGAAAAAAAGTAATTTAAAGAAATGTCTAACAAACGAAGGCACAACGCTAAAAAAAGGAATTTGCACCCTGAGCTATCACCGGGAAGAGACTGAGACGGACCGTTTCGTCCTTTTTAGGACTCATCAGCCAGCCAAACTCCACCGATCACAGACTCAGAAGGTGCGAGACGTTAGAATTCCGGGTTTCTAACTCTCGCAACTTCTGAGTCTGTCAACTGTGGAGTTTGGCTGGCTGACGAGTCCTAAAAAGGACGAAACGGTCCGTCCTAGTCTCTTCCTGGTGACAGCTCAGGGTTCCTTCTTTCAGCATTGTGCCTTCGTTTGTTACCTATTTTTTGAATTATTCAGGCATGTTAAGTTTATTTTCATTTCAAAAAAAGTAATTATATTTCTTACGCTCGTTTCTTTCCGAGAAAAACGAAGGCTTATCCATCACTCCTAATAAACGTAGAACTGCTCGATGGATCTTCTTGAAACATGGATGAATCTGTTTGGACGATCTCCTTTTTATAAATGAAATTCTTTCAGTGTGAGTCCTTGTCAAGAAATAAGCACGTGAAGGTGACAAAAATTCCCATAGAAAAGCAGGCGAACTGGATATGGCTATTAATTCCTATGATCTGTATTTCATTTGATATCGTACGCAAAGACGAGAGACAATATTATCTTTTGAAATTTCCATTTGGGTGCTTTCAAGAGTTTAGCAACACCTGTCGTAGAAAAGCATAAGAACTAAATGAAAGAGTTTTCTAAGGATGTTTTCGCGATGCTCTAAGGGCACAGGAGTAAAAATCTTATTGCAGTTTGACAACTTACGTAAAACTACGGACTTCATTTTTATTTCAGAAAAAGGAAAATCTATACAGTTGACTTAACCAAGAATTTCGAAAGGGAGGAAGAAGGAATTAACCAACCAAAAAAAAAATAAGTCGAAAATAATGGATTTCTTTCTTTTTCGGACGCAATGGGTGAGTGGGTGGAGATACAACCTCTTCCCAAACCTACAAAAGAACCTGCACACACAATTAATAAGAAACAAAGACTTACTTTTTTTTTTAAATTTTGCAATTGGTTTACGATTTTCAGTTTAAATAATCCTGTATTTCAGGGAAAGTAGCCTTCAGGTTCTTTTTGGAACTTCATAATATTTTCCTTTTCTAAATCCTTAGGATTTCCACGTATCTCAAAAGAGTTTCTAATTAAATAATTTTAATTATTTACAAATTAATTTTGTCTGTCAAAATCCAATGGGTTTTCATTATTCATTCCATTCTGAGATACGATGAAAGAAAGAACGATGAAGAATTGCTCTTTTTTAATTTTCCTTTTAATCACTTGCCCCTTTGGTGTTGGCGCTTACGAAGTTCAGGATTTCCTCTTTCGTCGCAAAGACTGGTTCCAGTGCTGCTAATTTAGTTAATACGCTGAATCACGGCTTCGTACTCTCTTCCCATTGGCTGCTTGATTTACAACAATTTATATTTCGTATAAATCAGAACACGAGAAAATATCGAAAAAGGTAGAGTCACTTCAATACATAAGGATTACGGAGAATATTCTAGATAGAAAAGTTAAAAACAATAATATTAAATGAGATAACACAGATTCAGCAAATATTAGCACGGAATTCCAAAGAATTTAAGGCCTACTTTCCTTAAAATGTTTTCATTTTTAAGTCGTAAAAACGACAAAATACGAAAAAAAATTTTTATAGTCAAGTAACAATATCTACTGAATACAAGCGGTATATTTTCTAAAAAAAATAAATAAATAAATCTGCATTATTTAGTTCAATTGTGTAAAGAGGAGTAATTTTAAAGTATCAAACCACGCGGAATGGATTAGCTAAAATATTCAATGTTTAAGACAACGAGGTATTAACAGAAATAGGATAAAAATCCATTGTTAGATTTGAATGCTTTTCTTTTGGGAATTTTTATCGTGGTCTGTCGCTAATTTCTAGACAAGGACAGACTTGGAAACGATTTCAAATATAAAAGTTAGTACTCGAATATAATAAAGCTATACTCGAATCGAGTTTCAAGAAAATTCATCCAGCGGCTCAAGTTACTATATAGGGGAGTGACAGGCTTTATTTGATGAGTTTTCACTTTCTTTATAGGCTAATTAAATGATTGAGCAAATATTGAAAACAGCATTTCTAAATGAATTGAGTAATTGTTATTTTTAAAAAGTCTTTCTGAAATACAGTAACTGTCAAATCCGAAGACTCAACCGAATGGGCCACTCCATTCTTCACATTCGTGGGAATGGAAAAAGGAATGTAGCCGTTTTTGACGGACGTAGTTTTGTATTTATTAGTTAACTGTTCTGTTGACTGTTAATGGCAATTCGTGCTTATTTCACTTCGAGTTAGGAAAGTACCCATCTCAGCGTATCATCCCTCTGCGGAGTAAAATCGTCCGGCAGTGGTATCTCAGCCTTTCATAAAAGCACAGTATTTGCTTGTTTTGTTTTATTTTTTTGTTATTGTTTTAACATTCAGTGAATAAACAGAATTAGATTAACCTATTTTTTTTACCGTGTGGAAAAATATCTGTAAGAAATGCAAAGAATTATACACACAGGCACACACACTGACGAGTCTTCACACACATATAGAATTACATATTTGAATCGACTCATCAGTCGGTCACGGGCAGCCGTTCCTTTGGAATTTTCAATTTTAATGTCATTTCCTTCTCATAAGAGCTAACTAATAGTAAATTTCATTTAAACATAGGTAAACACTTAGCTATCCATCGCATAGTGGAAATGGAGCCTGGGCGCTGAAGAATCAATTTCGAGGACAGGTGAGGGGAAGAACTTAAATAATCATGACTCATATATATAAGTTGGATCGTAAATAAGCTAGAGTCAAGTTTTATGGAAATCTGTTGAGACGTTTTATCGTGATGTGCATAGAGACAGATAAAAGGACAAAGAGAGAAGGAAAACATTCAAGTGGAATAGTAAGACTACGCATGCGCAGTCCATAGATATCTTGAATTTATTCCCATTTTTTTTTTAATGCTGCTAGGTACTGCATTTGAAGGCAAGTACAACATTCGCACATGGGTTATTTACATCAATTTAACAGTAAATTTCCATTTCTTGTTTTCTTCTTAAAATTACCAAACAACGTTTCACGAACATACGTCTTTACTGAATTCTTAGGATGTAAATTTCTGCGCATGTGTGACTGATATATTATTCAGGAAAATGAATAATACAAACTAAACCCCAAGGCTGCATTTTAATAATGTACTAAAGGAAAAATCAATGATTCAAACTTGTCAAAATAATTAAAACTCAAAATTCCCCAGAGAGAAGGCGCTTGGGAGGTGGGTCTATTTTTTTTCTGGCGATGTCAGACTGTGGCTCATAACTTCCAATGCTACTTTTGTTTTTTTAAATGTGAAGTGTAGAACTAGTGCTGTCTTTTTTATATCACTTTAATTAAATAGGTATGTCAACATTACAGAATAAACTGAAATTATATACAATAAATTCACTTTTAATTTTGTTGTAAAATAGTAGTAGTAAAAGGTTTAGTGATTTAAAATTCTACAATCACTTTAAATCTTAGATAAGGAAATCCCACTGAGGGGTTCTACGATATCATATCAATGCTTCCGTTTAAAAGTAATCAGAGTAAGTAGTAGAGTAGATAGCATCACTGAAAAACAGATGTAACTTCCACATTTGAACTTAATTCCACAAAAAATAAATCATAGAAAATACTGACTCTGAATATTGAAAAGGAAAACAAACACCTACTTCCATTATTAATGTTTGTTAAAAATCAAATTTCAAGGAAAAAAAATTCATTAATCCTCTCTATGGTAGTGAGGGTATTTAAATAGAGGGTATCTACTAAAGATGCAAGTAAGTAATCTTTATGTTAATGTAAAAGATATTCGTAAATATGCTTCAAGCATTTTATGCTTAATTCTTTCTTATAATATATTTAAACTTAGAATTCCATAAAGACAAAAGATATAATATTCGACAGTGTGTTAGATACATAATTAAAAAACAACTGGAAAGACGATTTTTTTTTTTTTTTAGAAAGAAAAAAAAGATAACCTACAAGATTTGAACCTTTAAAAAAATACATTTACGTGATAATCGGATATCTTAGATAAAAGCTTATCGTGTGTTAAAAATTTGCATTTAGTAGAATAAGAAATCACGAAACACACCAAAATTTGTTAAAAAAAGTTTATGTAATAAAAATGTTTTAAAAATACATTACGGAAAAACCAAGCTTTCGGAATCGTAGTGAATCCTTTTTTTTGTAAAGATGCGATGGGTTCCAGTATGGCTGTGTAGAAATTGTATTCCTATTTTTAGTGATAAGTATATCGAGGAGATTACCGGATGAATCTTGGTGTTCAATAGTGAATTGGATTTTTTTGTTGATGGAATTGAAACGTGAGAGGAGGGCGTCTGCTTGATTATTTTTGTTACTATTAAGAATAATGAATATGTCGTCAACTTATCGTTGATAGAAGACTACATTATTGGAGTAAATGGTGAAAACTTGATTTTCAATATATTTAATCAGATATCTTCTGTAAATTTTACTTTTAAAATTATTGTCGCGTCAGTGATTTTTAAGGTTATTAATATTCGTCACTTTCGAAAATAATTCAGATAAATTTATAATGTCGTTGTAGAGGGAGTCGTGTAATGATGAAGTTTTTGTTCTTAATCTCCTATAGGTCTAACATGTATTCAAAATTAACAGTGTAGAGATTTTGCATTCGATAAAAACCAAAGTTTCTCAAACACTATAACGTTAATTATGTTCTCATCGTGTAAATTCTGAGGGTGCAACTGTACTAAAAACATTTCAATGCTGCATTATATCTGACATTCTATACATCAAAATAATCTGGACAAACAGGAATTTTAAACTACACTGTTTCGTTGTAACAGTAAAGGTTAAAAAACTATTAATTCACATTCAAAAAACCTTAAAAATATTTCAGGATATTGTTAAATATTAATAAAAGATTTTGATAGATCCAAAAAGACATCTGTAAATTGGGACTGGGATATTTTTTTTTCCAAAGGACTCTATTGTAGTAAAAACAATGTTTATCTACTTCCTGAAATCCCGCGCCACAAGTGCGTCATCAAACGGAAAAGGTTGAGAAGCACTGGTTTAAATCAACTATTGTTAGGATAAATCGAAGCTGATTCAAGAGTGCTATCCTCGAGAGGGTAAAAGAAGTCGTGGTCGCCCAGCTACAAGATGGCAGGATTCTATCAAGAAGGCAAAGGGGATACTTTGGACTCATGCTGCCCAAGATAGGCAACGATGGAAGAAATTAGGAGAGGGATAGGGATTGCTCCGGATAGGGATTGTACGGGATGATGATGATGAGGATAAATAGTTTGAGTTTTTATCCGAGAAGAAAGAAATAAGTACGGAATTTTAGAGTTTGCTATTCAATTTTATGAATGCTGACTTACTATTAACTTCTTTTTTTTTTATTTCATTCAATGAAATTTTACCGGTTTTTCTTAATTTTTTGTTCTAATTGAACAACTGAAAAAGACAGTGAAAATCTGAACAAAGAAAAATAATATTTTCATCATTATTGAGGAAACAAGGATGGATCGTTAATATTAAGATTTCTGATTAGAAAAATTCACGTGAAGGAATAAGTAAAAAAGAAAAGAACAAAAAAATAGATTTCACACA
>JAFIDM010004315.1:68158231-68211378 GCA_023159025.1 Thereuonema tuberculata
TTCCACTTGAAAAAGCTAGCTCTCGCTTGCGAAACCGTTGTGATTTACGTATTTATAAGTTTGATTAAATTTCTTAGTATTAAACAGGTGTACGGCTCTATTTATGTCATCAATACTCTACAGTACACGTTAAACATATCCTTTGATTCCCTTTAAAGCAAATTATAATCAAGATAAAAGCTGGGGATTTTTTTTTTTTATTATTTTTTTATTTAAGATTACATTTTAATATTTCACTTTGCACTTACAAAAATAAGTTTACATTTTGTTTCTTTTTCGCCTGTAAAATCACTACAAGAGTTTGTGTAGCCAATTTCCTCCAATTCCTGTTTTGATAACAGTTTCTGTTTGCTTAATTTCAAGGTTATCAATAAACCAAAATAGAATAAAATCCAACGTATCAAACGCTGATAGGAAAGTCAACGATTTTATCGTTCATTCAATCAATTTTATTAACACAGGAAGAAAAAAAAAGCTGCAATAATGGAAAGAAAAGAGATTGATAACGAATATCAGCGCTTTTAAACTGATATTGCAATCAGTTTTCAAAGCAAAATTCTGATTCTTAATGTTTTCACACATTCAATTATATTTTTGAATTATAGAAAAAAATAAAAATCTTTGTGCAAAGCCACGAGGAAAAAAAAGCAATTCTCGAAGGATTTGATAGAACTATTATAGATATATTTACTTGTACATATATTTATACATAATACTTGATACATATAATCATGAAAAAGTTTTTTTTTATAAACAATACTAATATTAATACATATTTTTAGTCTACTTTTTTTCAGTAAGTGACTTTATCAGATATCTGACTCCCTGCTCTCCTCCCTCTAACAATTTTTGAATCACAGGATGTAATTGTTGTAACTTGATATGTTACGTATATCAGTATATTTCAAATAGTTTCCAAGTACATTAGATCTAGTCGAGAAACTCGCGTGAAAAGGGAACAAAAAAAATCCCACAGAAAGCACTGGAATCTAAACAACGGAGTTCTTTTACTACTTAAAGGTTTTAAACAGTCTTAATTCCTTTTGGTTAATCCACTAATTAGCGCGCGATTTCGACGACTTAAGTAAGTAATGACGATTTATTTTTTTTCCTTTTTTTTTCCGAATAATTATGTAAAAATTTATTCTGTAAAAAAAAATGTATTCAGTAAATATTAGAATTCGAAAATAAAAGTATGCATTTCGTTTTTGTCCTTTTCCCGACTTAAAATAAAATAAATAAAAATATAGAAATTTTTAAGAAATCACATTGTAAGGAAAATATGCTTTAAGTTCTTCCAACTCCCTGTTAATTATCAAATAAACTTTTAATTTTCTTTTCAAAAGTTTTATTTCTAGGAAAGTTACAGTATTATAAAAGTTATGCACAGGATATAATTGCAAAATATAGTTTGAAATCGGATGTTTCCATGATACCATTTACGTTATTCGTCTACACTGAAATGTTGTGAAAACTCAATAAAATGTATTTCATTTAGTATCGTATTCAATTCTATTTTATTTATTTTAGTTTTTGATAATAAGGCTCTGAAACTTTGAAATTTGATGTAAAATATCTTAAGATAATGAGGATTTATTTAAAATCATTGTAAACCCACAAATAGTTTACATAAAGATATTTTTATGTTTTATTATTGTTATCGTTTTTATACATATATAAAGAATATGTATGAATACATATATAAAAAATACTGTATAGGCATGTGTGTAAATACGATATATAAATATACTTATGTTTATATTTTTTTATTTAAAATACTTCTGCTAAATTTTCAGAAGCAGCCTCCCTCCGAAGAGAAAGCGATATAATATGAAACACGGCTAGTAATACGGAACACTTCATAAAAATGATATTAGCAATGTAACAATAATAACGCAAAGGAATATCATACGTTCAGGCACAAGCATAGTTCGAAACCCGGGTGAGGAATGAAAATAAAATCTCCTCCTGTCTGTCGTTCACTAAACCACTTTTCACAGGACATTCGGACACAAAGTTTTTCAGTCGGATTGTATTCGAAGTGTTTTATCGAAAGCCATTTCACATAAGCATCCCCATTGTCTCTGGAGATAAATTTTGGAAATGAAAGTGAAGATACTTATTTTCGCTTGGCGGGAAGAGTCTTTAAGCAAACATTACAAAATTTAGCTAGAAACAGATTAGTTCCACAAAATTTACATTCACTGAAAAACATTTAAACAATGCCCAGTAGTTTAGAGTTAATATTTGTATTTTTCTGTTCTGTCATACCTAAAACACAGCTTATGAATTTCGCCCCATTTCAAGTGAATCAAGTGAATTACTGTGATTGTAACCGAATTGTCCTTCTATATGGTACAACCATTTAGTTGAAAGATTTGTATTCAATGCATCACAATTCGTCTGGGAATATTGTCAATTGTTGAATTTTTTAATATGGCTGATAAGTTTGTATGTGTGTGTGTGTGTTTCTAGTTTTGCGAAGGATTCTGAAAAACATGGGAAATGAAAAACATCCTAATAAGAGTGGTTCTCAAGAATTTCGCATCATACAATGTAGCTGTTTCATTTCGGTTCCAGTATTACGACGATGTTTAATATCCGAAGCAGTCGTACAATAGACATCCACAGAAATTCGTTATATTACGTTTCATTTTTTCATCGGTCGCACGAAGATTCATCCTTCACTGTTGTAAGTTATTCGACGCATTTTTCAAGCGATTGTTCATTTGGGTCCAACGGCTTTCGAGCAGCATTTAGCTCTTTAATTACGTATCTCTTTAAAATATCCACCTATCGTAAACGACCTCGGGCTAATGACTGATACTGCATAGCCTAAATACAAAATAAACTTTCAGTTTCATAGGGTATTGATTCATCGCATAACGATCTATTAAGTTGTAAGCTTCTTGCCTCAGGCCCAATATCAACAGGGTACTCATTTTTATTATCATCCTTTAAAAGTTTGGATACCTTTATACTTTCATTTTTCTATGTAGTTTTGAATACGGTATATGCTCCAATAGAGGCCCCCGGCGTTTATTTGCAAAACTAGCCTCGGCTCCCGGTGCTTAATAGAGACCGGCCATTATTAACAAAAACCTTCAGAACGCAATATTTTTACACATAAATACCGGCTAATATTACAAACAGCTACTTTATTTGGATTTCACATGCTACATAAGACTGTTAAAGATAAATGGCAATGTCTTTCTGTACCTTTCGCTGCTAATCGTCGTCCGAATCCGCAATGACGGGCGGCCGCCTCACCGGAAGTTTCTTTCGCGTATTCCACCGCGCGAATCTTAAAGGCAATGTCAAATGACCGTTTCGGCGGCATTTTGTAAGGCAATGTACCGTAAGGTATTACGCACGACTATAAAGATACAGATGCTTACACTAGTACCGGTAGGCAAATATCAAAGACTGTTAGAGACCGGCTACTATTTGGCCGTGTCCCCTCTGCAGCCCGGCGCTTATTAGAGACCGGCGACAATAAGAGCCTCGGCGTTTATTGGAGCTTATACGGTCACTGTGATTAAGGTACTTTCGTACCAAAACAAACTCGAGATTTCACTGGGTCAATATCTAAAAAGGAAATAAAGATAGCTTTTCGGGCGATATTTCTGTTGCTTTGTCTGTAAATCCTAAAGGACCGAAGTATGATTACTGGCCGTAAGAAATGGAATTCAAGAGCACTTGATTTTCAAACTTCAAATCTGAATAATGGACTCAATAATAAATTGGCAAATAAATAAATAAATAAATAAATAAATAATATTAATAAAAAAGAAAAAGGAAAAACTAATAAGTTATTTCGTATCCAATTTCTTCCTTAATTTCTCAAACAAGAAAAAACAAAAACAAATAGCAGCAAATGGCTACGTTCTTTTAGCTTCAAAGTTAGCCATTTGGTGGAAAACATACAGAAGTTTTGTATAAATATTAAACAAAGTTGCTGTGAAATAAGGTTCCCTTCCATTAGATTTCCTTAGTATCTCGGTTATTTGGAACTATGACGTCTTATCATGTGTTTTGTTTATAATTAAAACATAGTAACTTTTCTAATGAATATAATTTAAAACTAACAAAAACGATGATAAATCTCAGGATCTATTTGAAATTAATTACATTCACTTTTTTTTTAAATTTAAGAAAAACAATAAAATTCGAATGAATTCCTTATTTTTCTGCTATCTATAATCGGGCAAACCAAAGAACGACCGTGGCCACCAGATGTCGCAATAGTAGAATTTGAATCGATTGTATATGTCAGTGTTTATGGCGGGAAAAGTCTTGGCTTCTGATTGGCGATTGTGAATAGTTTCTCTATACAAACTTCAGTCCTGGAATGATTAAGAGATCATTGTTGTAGTTCAAGGTCAGAGTCATTCTTTCGCTTGGCGGGGAATACATATGGTGGAAAAAAAACACATTTATTTTATTTATGGAATGATTTAGTTTCTTTTTATTCCTCTAGGTGTATTTTGAAGGGAATAAATGGTTCTTTGATTTCCGGGATAAGTTTGTCAGACATCTTTTTATATCTCTTAACAAAAACTCGACTGTTACTTTTTGTCTGTGCGTGTGTTCGCCATTTCAATGTTTTCCTTGTTTCAGGTTCTTTGGAACTAATACTACGAACAGGAAGTTTCGGGAAACTTCTCGCTGCTAAATAGTTTCTATTCCATATTTTATTATTCCTTTTTGCACATATTGGCTTCGCTCGGTGCAACAAAATACAGAATTTTTTTGCCTGATTTTCTAATTGGTGTAAGGAGTATAACAAGAGTTCTGTCTCTTGCCGTTTTTTTCCCTTCCTTTTTAATTCTCTTAGTCTCACACCCTCTGTGCTCGCGAGATTCTGAGAAAGACAAAAAAAAAAAAAAAAAAAATCACAGCCTCTAACAGTGTTTTTTTTTTTTTTTTTTTACACAATTCTTGTAGGACATAAACACTTCATTTAACAAGAGGTTAACAATTTAGAGAACTTTATTATCGTTGCTAAAACGCAACATGTGGGAGTTGAATATTCATCCATATTCAATTTTACGAAAAGTCCCTATTTTCTTTTGAAGAAGGGATAGTTGAAAATTAAAGACTGAAAAAGACTATTTCTTCTAAAGACGATGAGTATTTCTAATATTCACTGGTGACTCCAAATTTATCGTCCATGTTCTTCAGATCCTGCTGCTTTTATTTCCACTTATTCTAAGCTACTGAATTAAATTGGTAGTTTGTGGCGCAGTTCAAAATAAATTGCCTCAATTTGCAATATTTTGCTCTATACTTTGTCTCTCGTAAACACAGCATAATGCTGACCACGATTGCTCTACATCCAAATACTGTCTAAACAAATCCTTTTCTTTACACATCTCTTCAATTCTAGTCTCTTCTTCGAACATTCGGAAAACAGAGTTGAGTTAAAATGAAAGATCGTTTAAAATATGATGGGTTACCCGCATGCGCTGCTCTCAATTAATCTCTTCCTATTCGTGAGCACATTCGTTGCACTGTAGAAATCGCTAAAACATAGCAATTTGATCAAGCTTGTAAACACTGGCCAATCACTTGACAATGCGGCTCCAAGTACAGTGGGATATAATTTTTTGGAACCCAAGGACATTGTTTAATAAAAACTGTTCATGTAATTCCTTGGGAGCCCCACATTGTTGTTTAAAACAAAAAATAAGCTTTATTTACTTTTTTATGGCACTTTTGCTTATTAATTGATTTGTTTAATTCATATTTTTTTGAATAACTTGTGTTAGGTGGACTTCCTTGCATAATTATGGTCCTTTCCACATACGGCAAAACTTTCTTTTGAGAAAGCAACAATCAAATATAGCAGCCAAGTTATTGTACTGTGCATAACAATAGATCATCCTTGTTTTTATTTTTAGAATACTACGTCCCGTGAGGAAATTCCTGTGTCCCACTTTGTCGACTGATTTTATTGGTGTCATACGTTTCGACTTCGCATGAATTTCTGGAATTCTGGTTTTTCTGGAAACCATATTTTAATAATTTATTCTATTTCACTGTAATTCTATAAGATCTATAAGCAGTTGTCATTTTTAACTGGGATTCATCCGTTGGAAATAGTTGCCCATTTCTGTTCTATGTCAGACACAAGTTATTGGAGTGAATCGTCGTCACTTAGCATAAATAACATGAGTCTTGTTTTCTACACAATGCTCTACATTGCCATTCAATATTTTCCTTTTGTAAATTCACACTTCAATTAAAAAAGGATAAAAAGACAGCTCACGATTAACTTTCCGCTCTCGATTTGTACAGAGAAATAAACTCTGAATTTATTAACTTTCTCAGGTTTTAAAATACCCTAAGGCCTGTTTGCCTAAAATGTTCCATTTTTCATTTTTAACTCGGGCAAAAACAATACAATATAGAATTCCTCAAGTATTTGTAAATTACAGTGACTGCCGAATTCAAAAACCCATATTTGTCAAAATTGACTCAGTTCACACAAATATTTAAGGTGCTTAACTCCAATTACCTCCAGACGGACCTTAGTGTTCACCCAGCCCTCTGTCAAGGGGGTGCCGGGTTTCTTACTCGGGGGTGAGCGTTGGGCTGACCATCCAACCTCAACTAAGGCCTGTTGGTCGAGAATCGCTGGGTGCCTGAACCTCTCGCGCATCCAAGGACCTGCACGGCATGTTGCGATACAGATTAACTTTTAGTCCAATTAATTTTAATTACTTGAAAGCAGGCACAAAAAGACAGTGAAATATTGAACGGATTAAGCTGCAATTAAATCCTCCTTACAGTGCTCACGCCGAGAGTTGAAACTCCCAGAATGCAACGCAGATTACAGATTTTCCTTTCCTGGCCGTTCGCTAACATTCAAATAGAAAAGGTCGCTAAAACACGAAAAACTGCTCAAATACAGAATCCAGATCAATTGTTGTCTGTAGATATGCATGTCAAGGAGATCCTTTTTAGAGGTTAGAGAATTCCTGGAGGAAGGGTAAGAACACACGCACAAACAGTCATACTGATCTTATAAGCCTTTCGGGAATTAGATCCTTCCGTGATTAAAATATGCTGAAAATTAAGAAGAAAAAAGATCTTCTAGGAGACGCTGAACTTTGAATCAACAGATTAAAAAACGAACCAAGAAGCTTCAACGAATTTAAAACCTACTTTCCTTCAAATATTATTTTTTTTAATTTATTTATTTATTTGTTTATCTATCAAGTGAAGTCGTGAAAACAACAGAACTCCTACATTTATTTTCAAATTCTAATATCTACTAAATACTAACAATATAAATTTTCCCTTCTTGAAAAAAAAAGAATAAAATTCACTTTGCGCAAAGGATTAGTTAAGATTTAATATTCAGGGAATGCGAAGAATCAATTTTAAAAGTAAACTCTCTTTTCTGAATTGTTTTATTTGATCTTTTTCATGAAAATGACAACAATATTTCTTTAAATTCAGTAATTATCATTTTCGTTGTTGTTGAAAGGCTATAAATAGCCTGTATTAAAAGCCTATTAAGCTTCTTTTTTTTTAAAAAATAATAAAATACCTAAAAACAGTTTTACATAACGTAATTCAAGTAATTCGAAGAAAGCGTGTTTTCCTGAAAATGTGATTTCTTGAAATTTCTTTCTTTCTTTTTCTTTGCTTAGTTCCTGCAAACGACAAAAACCTACGTTTATTTTCAAATTAAAATATCAGCTGAATAGAAACAGTAGAAAGGTTTCATTTTCTGAAAAAAAAAATTACTAACTTCCTGATTATTTATTAAAGTTAATTAATCGAAATTTCTTAAAACGCGCTAATTAATAGATTAGCTAATATTCATTGTGAAGACAATGCAACATCAATAAAAAAAAATAAAAAAAACTTAAAAATAATAGGATAGAAATCCTTTGTTTAGATTGCAACGATTTTCTATAGGAATTTATATCACCTGCTGGGGCTAATTTCTCAACAAAGACCCACTTAAAAGATTTCAAATGGTCTCTAATCCTTAAATACGCATTCAAGGAAATCCTTCCTAAGGATTATTAGGGGCGCACAACTTTTACTTTAAAAAAAAAATAATAATAATAATCCAGTATCTGAATTTTAAATAGTACAAACGACTAGCAAAAAAAAAAAAAAAAAGAAGAGTTGTTGTGATGTGGATGACGAAGAAATCGTAATTCTGTGATCACTCTGAAACTTTTCCAGTTGGTAAAAAAAAAGGGATGTGGTAGTTATAAATTATGTTCCAGACCTGCTCACGTAATGTAAAAAAACGCTTTATTTCTTCAATAAAGAAAAAGCAAATTACATCAAGTAAACTAAAAACTGAAATTTAATTCTAAGAACACTCATGTTAAATTTCATGTTTGCAACTCAAGCGGTTTCACAGATATGCATACCATTCAAGAATGTTTGATGTTTTTTTTTAATAGGATACTTAAGAGCTATTAAAAATCTCAACACAGCAATGGTTCCGTGTAAGTTATATATTACGTTTCCACTTAGTGTAGGAATCCACGATACTGAAATCTGGCAATCCATGTATTAGTGAGCGCATTGATTTCATTACATTTCTTTGGGGTTTTCTTTGGGGCAGGAGAGCGTTCCAGGAATTGACTAATAGATTGGAAATACACATTTATAAATAAACATTCTAATCCCGCAATTGTCCATTACCAACCATCCAGAAATAGATGACGATCAATAAAAATGTATCTTAACTGAGTGTATGACTTTTTTTTTTTTTGCTTAGGAATGCAACAACAGTAGCATCCATTCAATATAAAAAGTAAGCATTTAAATGTTGCAATAAATACTTATATTGTAATTAATTCACTAACAACCGATTTCAAGGAATCCTTTTTTTTTTCAGGATTTTTTTTTTTAATAATTAACTGTAGTAGTCCTATTTTATGACAGGGCTGTTACACACTGATAGAAAAGTAAGTGTTACTTCTATCAAGAAACTGTATGCCAAACTTCTTTTAATCTTTATATTACCATTAGCAGAAATACACGTGTCCCTCGGGTTACAAAAAGAGTTGTCCTGATGTGGATGACGAAGAGATTGTAATTGTCAGATGACTTTGAAACTTTTGATAAAAGTTGATAAAAAAGTCATGTGGTAATTATAAAATTAATGTTCAAATTTAAAGTTAAAGTGCCCCACGATAAGCCTAAACAGGCTTTTGGGGGTCGCAGGAGGTCAGGCTCCCAACGTTTAGGACCAACGGGACGAAGTTGAGGTCGGGTGGTCAGCCCGACGCCCGCCTGCCTTTAACTCCCGGGAAAGAAACCCGGTACCCATTTTACAGAGGAAATTTTGAATTCAGGGAATAGATTATTACTTGATTTATTCATAGAAACAGAAATGTGAGCTTTTTGAAGCTAAAGTAATTTAATAGAATGCAAATTCTTTCAAAAAAATAGCTGGTTTTGAGCTTAAATGTAATTAATTCAGTTATCATTTAAAAATCAAGAATAAGAGAATATGATTCATTCATAATTAAACTTGTATCGTGCCCATTATGATGAGATACATATAAAGAATCACATTATTTCATAATTAATTCATTTAAAAACCCATTCTTATTCAAAAAATTATAAAGTAAATAAATATAGAAAGTAGTCGAGAATGCGACCCTCTTCAGAGGTCTTGGTTTACCCGGAATGCTTTATTATTCCGTAATTTATCTAAAGCACAGGGGAAGGAAAACGAAAAACTTTAAAATGATTTAAATGATTGGAAATCACGATTTTTTTTACGAAAGAGTAATTGGTGAATTGAAAAAATTATAATGAGATGTATCAGAGCATTTATTATTATCGACTGGATGAGACAGTCAACAAAGCGTTACCTGTCATTGTAGAGAAGTGGAGCAGAACCCTTTTGGTCTTTGACAGATGAAGGATCTTAGAGCGATCTTTTTAAAAACTCCCGAGGAAATCTTAAAATTTCATAAAATAGCAAACCTCTCACTCGTACGACCAATAAAAGAAAAATAAATGCATAAACATTAACATGTTTGTAAGAAAAATAAATACCCCTTAACCTACGAGAAAATATAGAGTGGGGGTTCATATACATTAAAAGTTAAGACTTTCCAATGTTCGCATTTATGTCAATAAATGTTCACTTCACTGTAGCTCTTAAAGCCCAATTCAGCCCAGTGTAAACAGATCATTAAACTTTCAGTTCCACGGGATAGTTAGCTATTCACTTATCGTGATACCGAACGGTAATGTCTATCTAATGTCGATTTGTAGGTCTTAAGTCTCTCATCTATGGGTCCCATTTGTATCAAAATCAATAGACAGCTCCGAATCATTAACATCCGTCCGACATTGAAGTTTTAGGTTCCTGGAAATTATTGTGGTGATGTCTTTTTTTTACTTAACTGAGTTATTTGATACCGCCCCCGAGATTTATCTGAAGTTTCAAGCGAACAACGGTCAAAACAAGTTTACCTTTTGTAGCCTACATTGACCAATATAATGCTTAGCTTTTAATATAAATAATTTACCTTGTCAAAGGTGAATTGAAGAAACCGGTGCAAAAAGGAGGCAGCTCCATTTCAGCAAATTTTTCAGGAGAAGCAAAAAACTGTCCCCTTTTTGCACCGAATCAAATCAGGAGGCATATATATATATATATATCCATTGTACTTCCCTTATGAGTCAACGGAGCTGCCTCGTTTTTGCACAAATCGATGGAGCGCCTTTCTATAAACTTGTAGCGATTAAAAATGAAAAATCGTCAATATATGGAGCTGCCTCTTTTTTGCACCGGTATCTTCAATTGAAGGAAGGCCTTAACTTGACTTAACTTGAAATTTGAGTTTTTATAATTTTCTGTTTGTTCTAATTTTGTTTTCCAATGGATAATAAAAGTATTAGGTAGGACTCAAGAACTTTAAATTTCCTTCAGGTAATCACAGTTATTATGTCGTTATTAAGAAGAAGAAAAAATGTCATTACCGAAAAAAGTTCCTTTCAAAGTAAGGCAGTAGTTCCCAAACTACTGAACCTCTTAAAAGTAAAATTAAAAAAAAAAAAATCAACATATATAATTTTATATTTTCTTTTTTTTTGTTTCACTTTTAGCTTACTCTCTCCTAGAACAATGAGACTCTTGTGTTTATATTCCCTAATAACGTTTGAACCGTTGGACAGATCTTCTTGAAACGTAGTATGTATATTTAAAATTCTAACTTGAGACGATCAAACTTTCGTTTTTGAAAGCGTTTCCAAAAAATGGGCCCTTGTCGAAAAAAGAAAAAAAAAAAAAAAAAAACATTAGCGCGAGAAGGCCACAAAAAAATTCTCATAGAAAAAGCGTTAGAATCCCCCTAAACAATATATTTCTATTTTATTTCTATTAAGACTAGTTATCATCTTTTAATTAATCCGTTAATCTGTGAGCGGCTTCATAAGATTTAAGTTAATCCGATTTCGATAATTTAAATACGTAATGAGGATTTATTATTATTATTACTATTATTATTATTATTATTATTATTATTACAATTACTTTTATCCAGAGAATGTAAAATTCATTCTTTCTGTCGTATTCAGTAGATATTAAAATTTGAAAATAAACGTAAGCTTTTCTTTTGTCGTTTTAAAAAACTATAATAAAATAGAAGAAAAAAAAATTAAGAGGTAACTTTTTTAAGGAAAGTAGGATTTAAGTTCTTGGAACTACTATTTCTTGTTTGTTTGTTTTTATCCGCAGTCAGCGCTGGAATACTTTTTTTATTTCGAGTCCTTATACGAATATTGTGGAAAAAAATATAACTGAATTAATAACGACACAACAAATACGAACAACAACTTTCCCAAAATACTTCGTAGGGATTTCTTTTTTTTAATTTCTCAAATAAAAGAAATCAGATTTAAATATTACTTTTTGAAACTTATTTGTGTGTGTGTGGTAGTGGTTTGGATTTGGTCTCAATTGACAGCAGTCAGTGGGAATAAGGTCACCTACATTGAAATGGCGTAAGAGGGAGGGTTAAGCGACCCATTACACCACGGAATTATCTTTAACTGATTGCGGATGCCTCCATTCAAAGAACAGGAAAGAAAATGGAGGAAACGGGGGATTTTTTTTGTTTTGTTTTGATTTCTTAAAAAGAAAATAAAAATACTGGTAAACAACGGGAGTTTTTTGTTAGTTCCTTTCCCTGTTTCTTCAAGAAGTGATTTCCTCAAAATATTCACGGCCAAACATTAAAAAAAAAAAACTTCCTGTAAGGAAATATTTATATAAATAATTTTTAAAGAAATGTCAACCTTACATGATTTATGTGCTAAATAAATAAATGAATAAATAAATAAATAAATAAATAAATAAATAAATAAATAAATAAATAAATAAATAATGCAAACGAATATCGCTGTAAAGATTTCTAAACCAACTTAATTTTTCTAGTCTTCATAACATAGTTTAAGCTAGTGAAAGTCAAGAAGGAGGAAGAGATTCATATCCCGACCAGGATAGCCTTGAGATAGTAAGTACCAGGGGAGAAACGGACGAAACACAGAAGAAGAAAGAAACAGCCATGCCTACACCGGGATTCGAACCCAGGTTCCGACGCATCGGCCACACGGCAGACCGCCGTCTAGACCGGTCGTCGGCCCTGCGGAACGGCGCATTGGAGTCTATAAAAAAATTTGTGTAAAAAAGTTTATAAACAGTGGATTCTATCTTATTTCTATTACTGTTTTTCAGTTTTAAACGATAAATATTTTTTTTTCCTTTTTTTTTCTTAGGAAAATGGAAATTATGCTTTTATATTCAACAGATATTATCAATAGAATATAAATGTCCTTCGTTTTTGTCACACATATATAAAGGAACTTTAAAAAAATTACATTTTTAAGGAAAATACGCTTTAAATTCTTTTGAAGTTCTCGTTTGACGTGTTGTTTTCAAGTGTAATATCGACAAACAATTTGGAAACATGGCGATGTCTTTATAGGATTTTAGAAATAAGGTAGGTCTTGAAATCAATGAAAATACCAGAAGGAATATGAAAAGCTATTAAGGTGTTTTTAATATGTTATAAATTTATTTTGTTAATTTGTTTAATATACAATTCCTTACTGCAGGATGGTTTTGAACTGTGTCATAGTATTATATTTCAATGCTATATTTACTTTTACGGGTTTCTAAATTCATTTTTATTTATTAAGTAGAGAAGCCGGGACTTTTTTTTCCATTGAAAAAAATAAAATAACAAAGAACAATAACGAAGATAATTCTTAGCCATTTATGAAGCGCCTTAGCTTTTCAACAGATCTCAAATTGTTAGGATCTAGATCCTGCCAGAGCTACAAAAAAAAACAAAAAAAACAAAAAAAACCAAGGTAGCGATAGCGATTAGTAAACCAATCACAATGCTTCGCAACGGCTTCTGATACATATATGAAAATGTAAGTGATATTGCTTTAATTTCCTTATTATTATAAATGTGATTGTTGCGAATGCAGAAGACGCAATTGTTGCGATTATTGTGATTGTTGTGATTGTTGCTGAGCTGATAGCTGTCCACAGACGGACAGACAAAGCGGGATATAAGGCATCTGATACGTGGTATCAGAATCCTAAACTGTAGGTAAACTGGTATTAAAGAAATCCTCTTTTTCGCTTCAAGGCTAAAGAGGAAGCATTCAACGAAGTCTCGCTCCAGCCTTCCCTCGAATTCGAAACCCCTTTATCCGGCTGATCCTGAGGAGGGTAATGGGACTCCAGCACAGAAATCTCAAGCGTTACATTTATAAACATAACTGAAAGAAAAAAGAAGAGAAGGGGTTGCAATTAATTAAGCAATTCTGTAAATCCTGTATCAGGTTTCATCGAAAATTACGTTTGGAGATAAGTTGGAAAATGCGCAATTAAATGCTAAAATTAGAAAGATAAACAAATAAGGAAATTTGACTATCATTTTCTTGTATATGCATCTACATATATACTAGGTATATGCTCAACTATCGAATGAACTGTGGAGACTGAGAATGCAGCGCTGGGGAAGGGTCCATTTTCAGGACTGGAGATGGGACAAGACCAAAATAAGTCCTGCTGATAAGTTGGATGATAAATAAGCACCGTATCAAATTTTAAAGAAAGCAGTCCAGCCGTTCTAGCGAGAGATTTCAGGAGCCATTTTTGAGGGATGGGAGGACAGCAAACTAAAGTAAATGTACTATGTTTTAAGTGGGACTATAAAATTATCAAATAAACAACAATGCTAAAGTGTTTGGAAATCTGTGGAGTCTTTGAACAAACGTAATACGAAGAAACAAACGGACAAGCAGAGACGAAGTACTGAAATGCGAGAGCTACGACAACACAGACGATTCTACTCCGCAAAGGGGTGATACGCTGAGATGGGCACTTTCCTAAGACCTGTTTTTCTTTTAGTACCTGTTATTTTTGCAATAGTATTTATTCTTTCCATAATTCTTTCCCGAAAAGCGCAAATAGAACGCAGCTACTAGTAAACTAACACTGATAAAAAGTAAATATCTTCTCTTTATTTTTCCTCAACCCTATTTTCATGAAATCCAAGGAGACCTGACGCATGCGCAAAAGCGTTGAAGGCTCTCGTAAACGAAAACGAACAATAATTGCTCGGTCTATTATTCTTGTATTTGTAAATGTTTATTATTTATATACCTAAGGTTTTCTTGAACATCGCGTATAGAATTCTTTGACAAAAAAAAGCTTCTTCAAAACAATAACGCTGTTTATTTCCGCGACTGGATAGAAAGTATGAAATAAATAGCTTTACTATATTAGTAGCTGGAAAAACTACATCCTGAAGTCAGTCTGTGCATGTATTTTCCATCAACAGTGATTCGAATGTGTAAAAGAAACGTGACCGCTTTGTGCAGAGACGGTCCTGGTTGAATACCCACGCATGGAATATGTACTTTTTTTTTTTTTCCATCTTGTTTTTCTTTCTCTTCTGTCCTCCTTCCGAATGTCGAAATGGAAAAGTCTGTAGGAGTCGACGCAAATGTGACTGCGAACACTATTGACACGGGTAATAATTGATCAGAAGTCGTGGAGAAAAAAAAAAAAAAAAAAAGTATAAAAGTAGTGGCAGATGAAAAAGACTTCTTTTTTTAAAAAAATCTTCTTATTTTTTGAACTCTATTCTTTACATAAGTCAAATAAATATGCTTCTGTAAAGAAATAAATTCCATCACGTGCTCCCCTGTACGATGCTCACGTATTACGCTTCATTAACGCATTGTCAAATTTGTGTCAAAAAAAAATAAATAAATAAAATATATATCGTCAAGTTTAATTCTTTCTTTTTTTTTTACTACATTAATTTTTACAATTTTGACGAATTTCAATTAAGGAAAGGTAGGATTTTTCAGAATAATTTTTACATTCATGAAGGCACATCGACATTTCGAAATTTCAGAAGAGGGAGAAGAAAAATAAAATACATTTCTATGCAAGGTCATCGAACTCTCGAGCCGTCTGCAATTGTAGCGCGTTTTAATACAAGGGAATTAAATTCCAAACTGAGTGCAATAAAAGTAGAAGCCTAATATACATAGATATGATGAGTCAAAAAACGTCTAATTCGCAATTTAATTACTATTTACTTTCATATTTTTACATTATTCTGTCCATTCTTGTTGTTCATTGAAATCTGAACGTTCCTTCAACTTCGTATGTGTAGGCGGATTTCTTTGTAGGGAGCAATTGGAGCCGACAAATGTAAGAGTTTGAAGGTGTCACAATACGACTTTCTCAAGTTTTTGATATTTAAAAAAACACGATAAGTACAATAACACAATTCGTCTTAAGTACTGTCGGTCAAATCCACATAAATAGTAGTTCTGTGAAAGGTGGGTTCGATTGGGACAAACAGCCGGGTCGCAAAATATGGTACTACTTTTATTTTTGGTTGGAAGATGAAAGCAAGCTAAAAACAAAAAAAAGATATTGTTCGTGTGGGAAAAACAAGTAGGGTAATTTCGTCTTATTTAATATTTTCATAAATATTTTTATTTAATTGCAGAAGGAAATATGGCATCCAATGGAAATATATTGAGTAATATGTAAGAAAAATTAAGTCTTAAATAAAACTTCATTTTGAAATGCTTTATTTTTGTAAATGCTTTTTAACTCTGAGAAGAAGAAAACAGCATTATAACTGCAAAGTTTTTGAAACTTATTTTTCGATTTGGATACGTATATTAATCATCATCAAGCAATCATCATCAAATATATATAATTGGCTAAGTTCGTCTGTCTGTCTGTCTGTTTGTAACTCGATATAATTAAGCTATTAAGATAGGTCCAAGGGTTCTCAATGGTACCATTGAATCAAGGGTACTCAAATTGGATGAATATTAGTTCATTTTTGTCATTTTATGTTGTTGCCAAGAAATTTTATCCTTGGGAACTGACCTAGACAACTGAAATTCTAACAAAACATACGTTCAAAACCAAATAATTTTGTTACCACTGCACCCATTTTAATGAAATTTGGGATACTTGCGCAGTTTTTTACGCTGATTTTGAAACTCAAAACCATTTTTGTCGTAGAAGTTTCGTTCACAAGTTAGCGCAGTATTTAGATTATAAAGGTGAGTTTTAAATACCTTTCGGCGTTATGGGTCAAAAATAATAGTTATTCCATTCTTACTTTTTAGTAAAATTTATTTACAAGGACAAACTTTAGATGTGGTTGGTATTTATTTACCAGAGCCTGTTTTTAGTCATGGACAGTTATATGTTGCTATTTCTCGAGCACGTCGTGCTTGCGACGTCAAAATCAAAATTCTTGACCGAGTACATCAAGGACATATGATAGAAGGATCTGATGCTGTTTTTTACAAAAAAAAATATAATTTATAAGGAGATATTTACTTTATAGTTGATAGTTGATAATAAAATGATTTTTCAGATTTTCTATGCCTGTCGTCCAACAGGCTTTGCTGCTAGTATATATATAAAGCCTACAAATAAGCCTGGTTGATATTTATGGTTTTGTCTATTCCTGTTAGTAATGAATTGCTCGTCTATTTGTTATTCAATGACGAAATAAATAAATCACTAAAGATATGTATTGCAGAACAAGAAAGTAAATTCTAGGAAATGAAATTGTCTAGTTTCGTTATGTGACGTATTTGGATGTCATGGAATTTTGAATTACTAGTTGGTTTGCAGGTTATCAAGTCAATCTGTAAATAATAACTGAAGACAAATCTTATTGTATTGTCTTGATCCTTCTTCATTTTACTATTTACTTATTAATAAATAATAAACTTTTTTTTTTCTTTTTCTTTTTCGAAACGACGCACCGTTTAGGGATAACGGGTTGAACAAGATTGAAGGAAACGACGCAAGGACAAGACTACGGTGAACCGCTTCAGCACAACACGATATTCCGAAATGAAACAAATTTTTTGTGAGAATAAAAAAAAAAGGTAATAATTTTCACCGGATTATTTCTTGAAGATGAATTTTTTTTGCCATTTGAATTTCTTTTATCTTTTAGGTTTCACGAGCTAAAAACAAAGATCCTTCGTCTTAGTTCATCATTCTGGCGAAAACGAAAGTCCGACCACAAGTGGCGACATTACCGTGTAAATAGAAACCTTTCTTAAGGAGTTGATCTTTCCTGGCAATTGAAGTTGAGAAGACAAAATCCCACTTGAACGTTAAACGTGGATAACAAAATCCCCCATGCAGTTCGCCGTTGAATGAAGGGAATTTAAACATCGGGACTATTTTCTTCTGTCAAAAACACAGGAATGCCAGAACGTACAACGCAATTTCCAACACAAAATCTAATTGCTCCAAAGAATTCTAAAACACCATTAAACTATTATACACTTCTTCGTTTCTCAATGATTTGCACTTGAATGTCGAAACAATCGTTGATAAAAAAAAAAAAAGGTGAGTGGGTGGTTGGGGTGGGGGATAAATCTGATCTTTTAATTTTATATCGATTATCAAAACAGTAAGAATTTAGAAAGAAAGAAATAAGAATTTTTGTTTTTTGTTTTTTTAATTTTTAAAAATTAAAGCCAAACATTTTTTTTAAATAAAATCATAATAAATTACAAGAAGTTCCTGAAAGATCATGAAGTCAACTTTCGTTAAAATGCTGCATTTTTTTATTTCTCTTTGAAAATCTTGAAAAATAACACATACGAAAAGTATTCGTTTATTTCTATCGAAGTTTTAATAATATCTGGCTGAATATAACAGTAAACATTGTTCATTTTCTGGAAAACAAATAAATAAATAAATAAATAAATCTGCAAATACTTCAATTGTCTAAATTAAATTGAAATTTAATCATTTGAAAGCCACGGAGATTACTTCATTATTTTGCAAACTACGAATTCGTTTACTACAGTGCGACCACGATAATATGATGATTCGACGTCAGCACTAGCCTCTCTCAGAGGTTCCGAAGAATATTACTTTACATCTAAAAAACAAAACAAAAACAAAAATTTAGTTTTAATTTTAGTCCCCCATTTTCCAATTCCTTTCGGGAATAATCTTCAACCTGAATAATTTTTTGAGCACTGCTCTGTAAAATACTATGCGGCGACATTTTGAGGAAAATTAATAGAGACCTGTGCTTTGAGGCACTCTTGTTTGTGATTGGTTGAAGAACAGATATGTCTTAAGCACGTGGGTTTCCAATCGTCATGTCATCGTGGTCGGACTATGTGCATTATTAAATCCGTCTTCTAATGCTTCTAATGCTTTGCTGTTGGGAAGTTTTTGTAAAATTTCAGCAAAACTAATTTCACGGAAAAGACTCAGACAGAAGAACTTTTCAATCACAAATAATTAATCTCGTTCGTAATTAGGCATTTGATTTGGTATTGCCAATTCGAATGAATTTTTCCGAAAGCAATTAAAGTATTTCGAACAGTGGCATAAGAAACTTTCTTTGTAATGTGTTAAATGTTAAATTCTGCGGATGTAAGTGTGTTTGAAAATGCACGAGCTCTCTACGGTCACTTGCAACCACATCCAACGGACGGTGTGAATAATCGGGAGGGAGCTCTACTGTTGGTCGCCATATCTTCAATTTCAGTTTTCTGTAACTAGCATTAGTATTATTTTTTAATTTGTTTACAATTATTTTACCCTAATCTAGGTTTATGTTTTTCCCCTGCGGCTTTATTTCTATTAAATTTGGAGTAAAACTTTTATTTCCTTATGTTTATTTTACGAGAATTTAAATAAAACAAGATGCTAACAATTAAAAAGAAAAGCGATTTATACACATGCTACTGACAAGACTTTAGGTCACTGATGAGACATTTATTAATAATCAATATTATAACTATGGATTTAAATGTTTGTATCCCAATTAGAAATATTATCTTGTTCTGTGCTTGAGAAGCAAATAAATATTCAAAACAAAGTTATTTATCCGAGAGTTATTAGCAGCTGCTTCTTTCAATAGTCCAATTATTTATACTCAATTATGTATTATAGGTAAGGACTCTAAAATGAAAAATTACATACGTACAATTTCACACACAGACACATATGAAATAGCTAGATAAATAAATAGCTAAATATATATCCTGAGCATTTTTTTTATGAAGTAACAATTTAAAAGGTAAAATTTAAAAGCTTAGAGCTTTAGAAAATTAAAAATAAGAAAGTACTCTGTAAGAACCCCGTAAATAATACTTTTGCGGGACCTTCGCAAACGCCAGGGTCAAGATCCTGTCATAAGCAAACATTGAAATGTGTGTGTGTGTCTGAGAAACTATATATTTAGATATTTCTCATATATTGTTTATTCTATATATAATATAGTATATTTTACGGTAATATTCTCTTATAGTTATTTATACTAAATAGGAAACAGTTTGTTCGTATAAATTTTATATATGCACACGTCACACACACACAAATATGTGAATTATACGTATATATTTTTTCATCTGCAGTACTCAATATATAACATAACTATATACTGAAAAAAGCGACTGCTAATAGCTGCGATAAATAACTTGGTTTATTTATGTGTATGAAATTATACGTGTATAACTGTAATTTTTCGTATATGCCAATATAGCAAGCGATCTACCGGTACATTTACACTGCAGGATCAATTTATGAATGATCAGCAAACACACAAAACATAAAAATGCTGAATAATGGTATAATATACACTTACAATGTCGTGTCCTTGATTGACGTAAAACGCACGCTATAGTAGCACCTTTTCATACGTATGAATTTAAGCTATATTTACGTACAAAATGTTGTACAAATGTAAATTAAAATGAAAATTTAGTAATATTACAAAACAATTCGTAGATCTCCATATTCTTTAGCTTAAAAAGTAAACAATTTTGACTCATTTATACGTAACGATTTTATATATATATATTTTTTTCTTCACAAATTGTTTTTTATTCGTATGAAATTTTGTTATGCATTTTTTAAACCTTTTTCCTAGGACAGTGAGGCTTATCAGATCATTCAGTCTGTATGTATGTGTTCCCTAACAACTTTTGAACAGTTGTACGGATCTTCTTCAAACTTAGTATGCATATTTAATGACTAGACTTTCCTATTTAAAATCTTTCGAACTGGGTTCTTTTTATCGAGAAATTAGCCCGAGAACGCGGGAAAAAAATACAGATAGAAAAGTAGCTGAATCTAAACAAGGGATTTCTGTCCTATTTCTATTAATCTCCTTCTAGCTAATCCATTAACTTTCGAATGGTTTCATACGAATAAAAATTAATCGGCTTTAGACAACTTACGTAAGGAATGGTATTTCATTAAACTTTCCAGAAAATGCAAAATTTGTACTGATATTACAAAATAAATAGCGCAGGCTTTTTCTTTGTCGTTTCCACGACTTTAAAATATTAAAAAAAAAAAATATAAATCACATTTAAGAAAAATAAGCTTCAGTCTTGTTAAGTCATGAAAATGACAAACAAATAAGAAGTCTAAGTTTATTTTCGAATATCTACTGAATACAAACAGGTAGTACTGTATTTTCTGTTTTCTGAGGAAAAACCAACAATGTATTCCACATCACTTATTTTAATCGTTACAGATTAATACTCATTGTTAGACATCTTTGTTTCTCATGATTTTCTATGGAGAAAACTCTCCGCTTCTCGGTCTACCTTCTCGATTTGAAACGATTAGGAAAAGATTTCAAATAGTCCTTAAATATGCATATCAAGGTTCAAGAAGATTCATCGAGCGGATCCAAAGTTACTAGACGGACTATTAGCCTCAAGTCAAACAAGCACCACTGCGCTTCCGACGATCATTCCTATTAACCTCAGTGCTGAGACCTCGTTGTTTACTGCTCCTGGCTGATGAACGCCAGAGAGCGTGAAACAGCTGTTCCGGGATGTCACTTGGTAAACAACTTGGTCTCACCCATTGCTGTCAAAAAATTTACAGTTTATCTTTTACGCAAACATTCTCAACGTTTTCTAAAAGGCGTTCCTTGTAAACAGGACAGTCAATCTTTTCAAATAAATATTATTCCAACATTTTTTTCTTCTTCATAAAAGCACTAAAAATATGTTGAAATACCGAACTTGTTGAAGAAATAAAAACACTCATCAAACATAAGT
Organism: Thereuonema tuberculata; assembly: GCA_023159025.1. Lineage (NCBI taxonomy): Eukaryota > Metazoa > Arthropoda > Chilopoda > Scutigeromorpha > Scutigeridae > Thereuonema > Thereuonema tuberculata. Next base: position 68,179,862 of record JAFIDM010004315.1, read on the forward strand.
GTTCCGTTAAACACATCAAAGCGTTTCTCGACAAAGCAAAGCAATCTACTAGTATAAATTGGAACCACAGCAAAAATAAAAACCAATTTGACAACAACAATACAGCCATTGCACCATCTGTCTGCCATCAACAATGCCATTAAAAACCCATTAACATCAATACTATCAACAAATTATAAAATGCGATTTCAATAAATAGGAACTGAAAGAAAACAAATAGTTCGAAAGAAGTTAAAGTTAAATACTTTCCTTTATTAAATAAAATAAAAAAAAGAAAATAATAATAATTGTTGTGAAAACGAAATGCCTATAAGTATTTTCAGACTTTAATATCCACTGACAACTAACTTTTATATTTGAAATCTTTTCCCAAGTGGATCTTTGTCGATAAATTAGCGCAAGAACGCGACAGAAATGCCCATAGAAAAGCAATGGAATCTCATCAATGGATTTTAATCCATTTTATCTAATTTATTAATTAGTATTAATTAGTAATTCGTAAGATTAAAATTATTCCGATTCCAACTTAATTTAGATTTAATTTTCAGGAAATACAAAAAATTATATCCTTTGTATTCATCGGAAATTATAATTCGAAAACAAATGGAGGCTTTCCAAAGTTTTTGTTGTTTTGACCGATGTTGTTTAAAAACAAGAAAAAAAAAGAAAAAGAAACTTTTGAGAAATCACATTTTAAGGACAGTAAGTTCTTTAAGTTCTTGAACTTCTTGTTTGTTTGTTTGTTTGATTTTTAATCACAAACTGTTAATAGTAAAAATGGTTCAACATAGTCAAATTTTCTCCCACTCTGTTTACCATTTAACTCCAATGATAATTGACGATATAAAATAGGTCTAAATTAGTATCAACAGTGACATTTCATTTATAAATATTTCATTCAAAAGTCTTCGAGCAAAAAAAAACGTTATTAGATATTAAATCAGTCAAGAGAATAAATAAAGGCGCTGTGATTTTTTTTCCCTTGAATACACAACTTGAGGGTTCAGGGGTTTTAATTAAAAAAGAAAAAGAAAAAAAAAAAAAAAAAAAGAACTTTTGGACACAATTATTTAGTTTGCTACTAATACAGATTATCAACTATTTCAAATTAAGATTTTTTTTTTTTTTTCTGAGTAAATTAATTAGTTCGCAATTCGCTAGGTAATTAATCAATGCGTTCCAAATTAAACCCAAGCAATTAATTGAAATTGAATTCATCCCTTCCTGAGATCATCAGTGTAAGCCAGTGATTCTCCAAGTGCCGCCCGCAACCCTCTGGTGTTCAAAATCCATTCTCCAACTTTTTGTTCAGAAATTTCTATAAAGGTCACATCTGTACAACTAAGGATTACCTTTTTTATTTTAAGTTCTCTTATAAAATAATTCATGTATATATTATGTAAAATAATTAATCTGAATCATGGGTGAAAAATTAATTTAGAAAAATACACAATGCTATTATTCAAATAACTTTTATATGTATGTATTTAAAAGAAGTTCATAAAAAAACCTGAAGCCTATTTTCTTTTCAATTTTATCTTTTTTTTTCCTTTTGTATTTCGAAATCATGAAAATGATGCAAACAAGTTCCGTTTATTTTTAAATTATAATATCTACAATGAATTAAATCAGTATTATTTATTTAAGATTGTTTAAATCCAATCACTAAATCCATTAAAGCTGGAGCAATATTAAGAGAATTAAAAGGCGGATTAATATTCACTGTTTCAGACATCACGGAAATCCCATGTTTCGTTTCTAACGCTTTTTCTAACAAGTGAATTTTGACATCTTCACGCGCTTAGTTCTCGACATGGACCCACCCGGGAAAAATTGCAAACAAAAAAATTAGGTTACCCTTGCCTTTAAATAAGCATGTCACGTTTCAACAAGATCCATCCTGTCGTTCAAAAGTTGTTAGGGGTGAGGGGGAGGCTCGTAGATAAACATACATACGAACTTACTGTTCGTTTTGGTTTAGGAGAGCCTTCAGCGCTTTTGCGCATGCGTTAGGTCTCCTGCGATTTCTTCCTAATAGGGGCGAGGAAGATGGAATGTTTACTTTTTATCAGTGTTAGTTTACTAGTAGCTGGGTTCTATTTGCGCTTTTCGGGAAAGAATAAATGATATTGCAAAAATAACAGGTACTAAAAGAAAAACAGGTTTTAAGAAACTGTCCATCTCAGCGTATCACCCCTTTGTGGGGTAGAATCATCTGTGTTGTCGTGGTTCTCGGATATCGAAACGGACTGTACACTCAAAATGAATTTTGATTTAATAAGTCCCACTTTATTAGGAAAGAAAGCTGAAGAAAAATTGTTTTTTTTTTGTTTGTGTTTTAAGGCACAATTGAGCCTTCTTGCTATTTGCTGTTATGAAAGAAATTCCTAATTATTAATTAACAACCTTTGATTAATAAAAATGCTTAATTCTTTAGAACGGTTAAAAAGGTACAAAATATTTCATGTGTTGGAGAAAAAAAATAAAAATAAAATAAGTAATTAAATCTGAATTACTTAAGTTCGGATTAAGTTAAATCGGATTAACTTTGCTCCTATCAGATCACACAGTAATTAATGGATTAGCTAAAAGAGGATTAAAACTCATAGTTTAAATCAAAGAAGTATTAATAGAAATAGGATAGAAATCCACTGTTTAGATTTGAATGCTTTTGTACGGGAACTTCTGTTGCTTTTCACTCGAATTTTTCAACAAGGAATTGTCGAGAAGATTTGGAAATGTAAAAAGTTAGATGGTCTCTAATCCTTAATCATGCAAACCAAGTTTCAAGATGATCTACGAAGCGGTTCGAGATCACACAAGAACTTGAGTGACGTGTTAAGCCTAACTCTTGTAGGAAACAGCGCTGAATGTGACTTATTGAATATCATGTCATCCTGATAACTTCCCACAATCAACCCTGTCTGTATTCTGCTAACATCTGTTTTATTATTTTATTAACAACAGAAGATTGAATAAAAAATATTATGTTATGTTGTGTTACGGCGTGCAAATCAAAATTACCGAGAAAGACATGAAAACATTTTGTAAATATATGTTGAGGCAATAAATGTCAAAATCAATTAGCAAAATAATAATTTCCTAAAAGATAATTGATTATTAAGATCAAGGATGGATTTATATAATAAAACAAATAATTTGTTTTATTAGTTTTATCATAAAAAGGATTCTTATCATAAAACAAAACAAAAAACGACGACAATGAAAAGCGTACATTTACTTTAAAATTCTAATATCTGCTAAATATAAACAGTGCAATTTTTTCATTTTCTGAAAAACAAAAAATCTAAATAATAATAATAATAATAATAATAATAATAGAGTACGTATTGTACCCATCGTTCTGTCTGCCACTGGTCTGGTGCCTCATACATTGCACCACAGTCTCAGCACACTAGGACTTCACAAAATCACTTATACACAACTGCAGAAGGCTGTGGTACTCAACACTACACGCATAGTTAGGAAATTTTTGGACACAAGCATACATCCCTAATCATTCTTGCACACATCTTTACACTTGGCAGTATGTGCTTTGGTCCTTGACCCGCCATATTGTTTTTGCTGGGGAAACCCAAGGTTTGAAACATACAAACATAATAATAATAATCCGTATTTTTTAAGTTGTCGAAATCGGAATAACTGTAATCATATCAATTGCATGCTCATTAATGGATTAGTTAAAAAGATACTATTTATTAAGATACCAAATTCTTCTATAGTTTTCTTCCTTTTCATATCTTGTATGTTAGATAATTATAAATACACTCTGCAACTCATCACACTAGTGTTTAACAAGATTTACTTAAATATTAGAAGCAAATTTTCGGGAAGTGTTCAACTTCCCTTTTTCAAGCCAGAATAAAAAGATTAGAATCTATTTAACAAACAAAAGCGGGTTGAAGAATATAACAAGTTTAAAGGCATTATATATCAACAAATTTAATTGTTGTTACAAAGGTATTCTAAATCAAATTCATATCAATTTTGATAAACTATGAAATCTATCACTAATTAATCAATTAAAATATATTGTTAATAATTGAAAACATCAAATATGTTGACCCTACTACAATTATGCTAATAAAGGATTTTGTAAAAACTGATGTAAAAAAAATAGCAACATTTGATGTTTTCAATTATTAACAATATATTTTAATTGATTAATTAGTGATAGATGTTATATTTTGTTATCACAATTGATATGAATTTGATTTAGCATACCTTTGTAACAACAATTAAATTTGTTGATATATAATGCCTTTAAACTTTGTTATGTTCTTCAACCCGTTTTTGTTTGTTAAATAGATTCTAATATTAAATTTTATTCTGGCTTGAAAAAGAAAATTTGCTTCTAGTATTTAAATAAACCTTGTTAAACACTAATATGATGAGTTGCGGAGTTTACAGATAATATTTATTGTTTAAAAAAATAAAAACAAATTAAATTTGAATAGGAATAGAACATAAATTCAATGTTTATAGTTCAATGATTTTCTTTGGGAAATTTTGTCATCTTCTTGCGCTAATTTCTCGACAAGAAACCATTTGGAAAAGATTTCAATATAAAAGTTCTTATAGTAACAATGGGTGAGACCAAATTATTCACAAGTGACATCCTGGAACAGCTGTTTCACGCTCGTTGGCGATCATCAGCCAGGAGAAGTCACCAGTAAATAACAAGGTCTCCGTACTGAGGCTAGTATGAATGATACATCGGAAGCGCAGTGGTGCCTCAAAGGAAAAAAATAATTCGCAGTTTGAATTTCTATGCTTTAAAAAAAATTCATTGAGGCCGGCGGACTGGGGGCACATGAATTTTCTCACTAATTTTTCATTGGTGAGTTTTTCATTGTGTATTTTTTTTCTTTGAAGCACCACCGCGCTTCCGATATATCATAAAAGTTATTTTGAAATCTGACGTATTGTAGTAATTCCTTATATTTTGGGCCTGCTCAACTTATTGTTGCCAATTCAAATATACACTTTAGTTTATAATTAACAGTTTTACTTCGATACATATATAAAAAACTAGGCTAAATATGTGGATTTTTATAATATCTAGTCCTTTAAAAAAAAAGTTTATTGGGACTAGCATTAGATAGCTATCAATGACATTGTTGTGTGTGTTTTTCTTTTCATCGTAGTAATGATTGGTGAACTATAAACTTCATTATTTTAGTGACCTAATGGAAAAAAGGTATACGTCGTTGTCGCTGCTTGCCTTCTAACAATGACTGTCGAAATTCATACTGAACTTATCTGACTGAACTGTCGCTTTAAGAAGGTAATTCTTTCAGTCGAGTTTAATTCTAATCAATTCTGACAGATTCCGAAGTCCAACTTATAACCAGAAATAAAAAAATAAATAAATAAATTATATCGTTTTGGGGAAGGAATAGCCAAATTAACATTTACTAAAAAATCGGTTTTGGAAATAGTCAGCTGTGATGGTTTTCGTGATATCCAAATCACGATAACGGAAAAAGCGTTTTAAAGGCGAACAGATATCGTTTATTTTAATTGCTAGCACAGATTTAAAAAAATAAAAATAAAAATATTTAACGTGCTATCCAAATAATTACAAAATGCTATTTCCAGAATTCGTACGATCATTTTTATAGAATGGTTAAAGTAAATAAATAAATAAAAATAAATAAAATCGAAAGAGCGCAGGGGGGGAAAATGACATAGCAGTAATTTTCCAATTACGTTCCGACACTACCACCTTCCATCCAGAACTCGATAACCGATTACTTTTTAAAGGTGAGACCAAAAAGGGGTCAACGAGTGAAAACAATTGTACTTGAAGTGGTTAAATAACAGAACTAGAATACGTTCCAAATGAACGGAACACTTGGGGTGAGTGGGGTTTTTTTTTTTTGTTTTTTTGTTTTTTTTCCCTTTGTCTTTTACGAGAAATAATTAAGCCTTACTCGTTGTTTGGTGAATTTTATATAAACCGGAAGTAGTTCAGCTTTAATTAGCGATTGGTAACCTTTCAGTCGGTCCGGCTTATTCACGACGTGCCTACACGACCGATATATTCCCCATTAAACTGTAACAGAATACTAAAAAGACGATTTGAATAAATAAACGCCCTTTTCGCTACATTACAAGCTTCTTATTTGTCCTAGAATTCATTGAAAATACGAAAATTATTGATTAAGAAGTTCTTTCATGATCTTAATACGACACAACAAAAAGACGATTGGATGAAGTAATTAATGAAATGATTTATTCGAACACAATTTCTCTATACTCAGCATTTTCAACGACTATTATTATGTTTAAGCTTAGGAATAACAATAATTTTATTTATTTAATTTATTTATTTATTTATTTATTAAATTTACACAATTTAATAGTCTAATAATAATAACATTAATCTGCGTAAAAATATCATATTATTAGTAAAATTTCATAGCATTTGTTTTCATACAATTTTTTTGGAATTCCCCAAGAATTCGAATAAATAATAAAAAAAAAAAGTTAAAATACATAAAGGGGATATGTAGTTCAGTTGTGAACCATACAGTCTAATATTTTACGCAGTCTATAATTCTTTTTTTCAGATCGCAATTATTGCATTATTTTGTGTATATAATTTTTGCAGTTGTAGTTAAAAGAGTTTAAAAATGGCGAATATTATTACGATAATAATGATAATGTTATAATAATCTTATTGGGTTTTTCATTTCTTCGGAAATTTTGAAAATATTTTATAGACATCTTGAGATTAGTTGAATGCTACAGGAATATCAATATAAAGTTTTTGATTTCTTTATTAACACACACAATATTTGTTCTTTTCAATTTTTCTTTGTAATATTTAACGTTCTAAAAATCTATTTTAAGAGTTATTTTCTTTTGTGGTTTAGACAATGATTCGTTATCTGTTTTGATGAAATATCTCTACAACGATGTGTATATGCTGCAATATCTTCTGAAATATATGGACACATTTGCTCCAGAAAGATATCTCTGACATGTTTTACAGAGCGGGGGATTTCGAATTTCTAATTAGAAATTATCGTAATTCTATAAATATAGCTTTCACATGAGAACTACCTCAAATATAGATCCTTTACTGACAAATATTTGATATATAGACATATTCTATTTTTTTTCTGCTTGTTGAAGAAGACACATTTCAATGAAGCTTGTAGTCTAAAAAATTATAAATTGCACTTAGAATTCCTTAAAAAAAAAAATGAAGTAAAAATACTTCTATTTCAAACTTCATAATAATAATAATAAAAATAATAATTTGTAGATGTTGTTTTAAGTGATCTTCCATAGTTCTTTTAATACTATATTCTACACTAAACCTAATTATTTGTTACACTTGCTAAATCCTATATTTAATTATTTCTTGGTTTTTTTTTAATTCATTTTAGAATAAAGCAAGTGAGTATTGAAATCTGCATTACAGGGATTGTGATTACAGAAGTCCTACAAGTGAATTCTCACTTATGTATACTTACTGGATTTAAGTTAGCAAGGCTAGGAATTTTTAAATATTTTGATCCTGTGATGAAAGAACGAATTAAATCAAAATACTTAAGTTGATCGGAGTAGTCTACAAAATTTCAATTTTTAAAAATTATTTGTCCATGAGCCCATTTTGTATTGGAGATGTTGAAGCAATCGCCAAGACGCCATTTTGGTGGTACAAAACTCGAAATACACAAAGTGTAACGCCATTGTTGATCTCTTAAGTCTACCACGGCCCAAAAATCCACGACTGGTTTGCGAATGATAATAGACTGAGAAAAGTTACATAATTTAACCGCTAAAATAAATGGCCGGGTTTCTACGCAGATCACAAACAATATATATACAGTCTATTTTGGTCTGCATAGAAACTCAGGCATTTATTTTAGCGTTTTAGTTATGAAACTGTCTACTTTTCTTAGTACGTTATCATTGGCGAATTAGTAGAGGATTTTTGGGGACGTGGTAGACTGGCAGACTATGATATGTAATATATAAATATGGAATATATGATAATGTTGTCAGAATGCATTAAAAAAACTCAAATTTCTATTATCGCTACTCTAATTTAAAACCATAACCATAGTACAACGCGTCATCTTCATTGACAACTTATTAATTAGTAGCAATTTAAAATAAATTAATCTGTTTATTTTCTTTAAATATAAATGACTCAAAAATAAATAAATATTAACAATAAAAAAAATACCCACCCACATCATTTCCTTCATATTTGTTCGTTAATAAATGAATGCCGCTGATGAAAATTCCTTTTGAGGTCGGTTAAAGCAGACCACTTCGTTTCTTATTTTCAGACAAAAATTCCCTAGAAAAGCATTGGAATCTAAACAATGGATTTCTATCCTATTACTATTAGTATCTCATTGTATCAAACAATGAATTTCAGTCTCCTTTTAACTAATCCACTAATTAGCCCGTGGTTTGACATGATTAAATTTAGTTTGATTCCCACAACTTGCGTAATGCTGATTTATACATTATTATTATTATTATTATTATTATGAAAACAGAAATTTTATACTGTTTGTATTCCGCAGCTATGGCGACAATTTCAATATAAATACAGGATTTTCATTTTTATCGTTTTTACGACTTTAAAAAGAAAAAGAAAAAAATGAATTTTTAAAAACATTACATTTTAAGTAAAGTAGGTTTTAAGCTCTTCGAAACTTCTTGCTATACAATGATTTTTAGTTAAAGAAGAACGAACTTATAAGAGAAGTTCTCAGCTAAGAAGATATAATTCAAGTTAAGAACAATGTTAAGAAATGCAATTTATATACTACCTTAGAAAACTATAAAGTTTTGAAGTTGAATTGAGATGACTACACTTAGAACTTAAAAAACAAAAAAAAGGAACGTTTTAATTTTCATATATGTACGTCTTTAATACTAATAATTTATTCATCAAGCTAGTGACTTAGTTTTATTAATTCTGCCCATCAATAGATTCATATTAATATTGCGAACTGGTTACGAATCAATATTTCATATATAGCAACTAATCTCCATTTTAGCAAATAGAGCCACTACCTCATCAGTTTAACTAAAAAAAATAAATCATTACTTGATTTTCACTCAACTATTCTCAAACAAATAACCGAAAGCCTCTCAAATAAATAACATCCAAAGATGGATTTACGTATCTACATTTATTATTTATTTATTGTATTATGATAGGTCAGTACATGTTTTGTTGTGTATTGGTGGTTTGTAGTATAATTGCCTGATATTACAGTACTCTAAACCAGCGGTCGGCAACCCGCGGCCCATTAAGCGTTTTGGTGCGGCCCGCGGGGCGTGGTTGAATTTTTTTTGGTTGTTAAAGTAAGATTTTTCGTTTTTTTTTTTTTGTTTTTTTTGTTGTTTTGGTTGTTTAAGTTAGGTTTTTCGTTTTTTTTTTTTTTTTTTTTTTTTAGAAAGTAAGTTTTTCCTTTTTTTTTTTTTTTGGTTGTTAAAATTTTTGAACCAAGTGCGGCCCGCAGTAATCCCCACATAACATATTTGGCCCTTTACAACAAAAGGTTGCCGACCACTGCTCTAAACCATTCACGATAACATTATACTTGACCTTTAGCGGTGAAACGGTCGCTTCCGCTTAGGGCACCAATGGCATTCCTCCGCTATTGTCACAAAATAGCTAACATTTTATTTTGAATATCTGAATTGAAAGAATTGACACGAATAAGCTCGTACTGGATAAGTTAAATACTTTTTTATTTATAGACATTTAAGACTTCTTATCAAATTTGAAATAACGACAAGACAACTTAATATTCCGTTAGTGTTAACTGCAATTAATAAAATAATGTTTGTTTGTAATTTAAGATTGTTAAAGTTTCCAAAGAAATTAATGGTTCTGAATTGACCAAACATTGCAGTAATGCTGCCGCAATTGTTATTTATTCACTGCAATAATTCCAATACCTTATATGTCTTTAGTTTCTGTTCAAGGAAATGCGTTCGTTCGCTAACCTTCCTATACCATCCAATGTGGAGAATTTTGTTTCTGTGATGTTCAGTTGCTATTTTTAACGAGTGATTTCGAACCTTACCAATCAATTCCTTTTGTTCACTAACAAAAAATAGAAAAAGATTACTAAAATTATCGTAATTCCTTTGAATAATGTGATGCAATTTTGTAATGTTATCTGAACAGAGCTCACTTCGAATTATTGTAAGGACGCAGAGCTCGAATTATTGTAAGGTTAGGTTCAAGAAGAGATCTTTAAGCACCTTTCTCATCTTTTTAGTTTTCTTTCGACAAAGAAAAGTGTGGCGTCTCTAATGTTTGCCAATCACTGCTGCTTTTTCATAAAACTTCTCTTTGTAATTCCTTGATGCTTACTTTCTACTAAATGTTACACTTTTCATTATTGACAAATGGACTTTCGTCCACCTTTTAACAAACCTTCAATAATCTTTCATTCGCAGAAGCATGTTATAGATTACAATAAAAAAGAACTACAATAAATGTTCCGTTTTCATTAATTCCAACAAAGAAATTTCCTTAAGCGTGGTTCGGTTTCCCTCCAAAGTAAGGGAATGACGCATCGAGCTAAAATTAATTAATTTAGCTATGGATAACACAGAGATGGTTTAGAAATGAAATCATCAATACTTTAGCAACAGCGCATTGTGGGGTTTCCTACCATAATTTTCGTGTTTATTTGCCTTTAACAGGGTTCATACACATTTCCTTAGAAGAAAATCAAGGACTATCAAGGACTTTTAAGGTCTAAAAAAAACAAAAAATAAGGACCTCTAAACGCCTTTGGGGGCCCGGAGCGGGAGTTCAACAACCAAAAAAAAAAAAAATTCAGCGAACCCGGATTCAGTAAGGACTTTTTAAAAATGGGGCATAAAAATAAGGATTTATAAGGACTTGTAAGGACTAAATGTAAAAGGACTTGTAAGGGCTAAATGTAAAAGTAAGGACTTTTAAGGACTTCTAAGGACGCGTGCGAACCTTGTTTAAGGTTTTTGGTGTTCTAGGCATAGATTTTTGAGCTAGCCCTAAAGAAAGATGGATAGAAAGAACTCTTATTGAGCTGAATAGATATCAAATTCAATACTGAATAGATACCATTAAGATGAGGAACTAAACGTAGCATCTTTGGAGAAAAACACCGATTATATTTCATTTATAAACCACAAACAGTTGTGAAATTAGTGCAATCGAATGCCGTTCATTTATAACATTATTCCTTGATTGCTGACGGGACTTAGATGATAAATATAGCGACAGTGTAGAAATTCAGAATTACTTCACAATGCTTCATTCAAATGTTAATTCAAATTCTTCACAATTTTCCTTCAAAAACCTATCAAATCCTCTTTATTACATTTCCTACTTAACAATAAGTTTCAGAAGAAAATAAAAGCCTATCTTCCTTAAAATTTATTCTTAAAATTGTTTTTATTTCTTTACAGAAAAATGAAAAAGAAAAGGACAAAAAACAAAAATAAAAAAAAAAATAAAATAAAAAAAAATTAAGTTGTGAAACGACACAAATGAAATGTTTAAAGTTATAATACAAACAAGGTTAAATTTTTCCGCTTTCTGGGAAAAAAATAATAATTAAATCCGCAATTTTAAGCTTCTGAAACAAGTATCAGAAGTGTTACTATCTCGGTTTGTCTGTCCGTCTGTGGACAGATATCATTAGCACAACAATCACACTAATCGCAACAATTGCGCCTTTTTCATTCGCAGCAATCACATTTATAATAATAAAGAAATTAAAGCAATAATTCAACAAAAATTAAACAAAATGACAAAAGTTCTGGAATAATGGCGCCGCCCAAGAAATTAGAGGAAGAGAACCGGTTGGGGGAGGAGAAGAGGAAAGAATAGAAGAAGAATTGGCAAAATTATCGCAGATTATCGCAGTACTTTAGCAACAGCGTACTTATGGAGGAATGAAATTTTGGGGAGCAATGAAATTTTCAGGTGTTATGGTTTAACCTTCAGATAGCATTATTATATTTTCTTGTACGTTTCAGAAGCCATTGTGATTGGTTTACTAATCGCTATCCCTACCTTGCTTTTTTACTTACATCGTCTAAAGTCGATTAATTTCAATCCTATAAAATCATGCGCAAATTAATGGGTAAGTAAAAAGGATTAATACTCATTATTATTTGAAACATGATTGAAATGCAATCATTGTTTTTCCATGCTTTTCTGTGTCTTCATCTCGCGCTAATTTCAGAACTAAAAATTAGATCATCTCTAGTTCAAAGTTTTAAAAGATTCACCCAACATTTCAAAAGATGATTGGGGAACACACACACAGTGACTGATGAATCTCATTTTCCCTGGAAAAGTAGGCTAAAAACAAACAAAAGAATCATTCTTTGTCTACTAGAGTACTTAGGCTTGTCTAGGCTTATCAGATCACTCACTTTGTGTGTGTGTTCACGAATCGCTTTTTCAGACATAGAAGCATATTTAAAGAATGGAGACTATCTTAACTTTTAAAATATTTGAAATTTTTTCCAAGTGAATCCATACAGAAAATGAGACAATAATCTAAACAATGGATTTCTATCGTATTTCTATTAACCTCTCACTGTTTTAAACAATTCGTTTTAATCCCCATTTAACTAAACCATTAATTAGCTCATGGTTTGATGAGATTAAATTTGGTTCTATTTCGACAAGAAAGGAAAGCAGATTTCATTACTATTATTATTTCAGAAAAATGCAAAATTTGTACTGTTTGTATTCATAATATCAGAATTTGAAAGCATTTTTTTTTTTTTTTTTCTGTCGTTTTTACGATTTAAAGACAGTATTCTAAGGAAATTATGCATTAACATCTATCGATTTATTTATTTTTTTAAACATTCAGGTCCTTAAGAAATACAGCGTTATTTCATACTTTGAATTCTAGTTGAAACTGAATTATAACAACAACCCCTAATTCAAAATCTATTTATTTTAGACATGATCTTGTTAAAACCACGACATGAGGTTGCGGCAATTCCAGACCAATGTGACATAAATGTCCACTAACCATTTTGTCGCCCATTTATCGACTTGATTGTCATTTTGTCAACAATGGAAGAATTATACGTATATTAGTCATTATTTGTTTTGTTTTTAATAATACAAAGAAATAAACATGTTATTTCGGATATTGTTAATTTAGAAGTGTTATTTTAATTCTTTGTATTAAATAAATACTTTTGTATATTTAGTGTAGAGTATTAAAGGTATATACTTATTAACTAACTGTAATAGAACTCCTGTGAATCCAAAATTAAACATATACTACACGATATTTCATTTCTCTGAACGAGAAACTTCTTTCAGTTTAACTACGAGGAAAAGAAGCTTTATTTTTCTTCCTGTAACTTACATCTTGTTATTGGATACAAACAATAGCGAATAACAACTTATCAAATATCGTGTAGTAGAATAAAGAAGTTTTCACAGGAGTTGTATTATATTTAATAAATATCTACGGAAGTGTTAAGAAGAATTATATCAATGTATATAATTAATACTAGTATTGTATGCATTTAATATATATTTAATGATTGTTTGTCAGTTTATCCATTAGGACGTGCTTACCATATTAGTCGTGTTCTCATTTGTATGGTAACTATGGCAACCAATAAAGTAATATAGATTTGCCTATCGTTTATAGACTATAATGCAATGCAAGCGTGGCTTCCAATTGTCGTAAGCGGAAATGTGTTTTTAGTAAATAAACAAAAATAATGCGGATTCTTCTGAACATGTGTTGATATTTTCACCTTATTACGACAGCCATTCTCGTTTTATTTCCATAAAAACAACACAGTGTGTGTAGACGACAGTTGTGTTTGTCGTATTTATGAACACTTTACAATACAATTATTGGTGTCTTAAATAGTTTATTGAACAATGCGTTAATAAAACATTGAAAAATGATTTATATATTGTTATTCTATAGTATTGCAACCACTGAGAGCAAAAACAGCAAGAGGCATGCGGGCAATTGATAGCAGATATAAATCGAATGCAGAAAAATGGCCAGAATGTTCTAAAGCGATCCGCTTACATCACTGGGTTGACTTAGAAATTAGATGCTAACGTAGGTTGGAAATACAGTCGTTACAAATAAGTATAAAAATTAAATATGGGCTATCAACATAAAGCAAAGCCAACTGTGAATTCCAGGTCTGGGCGAGGAAAAAGACATGGATTTAGTGAAAGGGTATCAATATGGCAGCCGCTTGGTAAAGAGAGACGATTTTCAAACAACTTATCGTAAAACAACAACGTTGCTGTTAATTGTAATGGTACGTTGCGTCATACCACTGAAATCCTCATCAATTACAATTTGTGAAGAAGAAGAAAAAAAACAACAACTAACAAACAAAACTAGTGGAAAAAAAAAGGATATGTCTTAAAATTCCGCTCAGTGACGTATAATTTTTTTTTTTTATTTTGTATTATACAGTATATTAATTTATAATCTATCTTGTTTTTGTATTTTTTGATAGAAATTTATTTAAAATCTCTCTTTAGTAAAAAAAATCCAAATGTTCTATTAATCAGGTCAAATTAATTTTGATTTATTTATTTAAAATCATTTTATGTTTTTTATTTAAACCATTTCACAAACATAATTCTTGATGTGAATGTGAAGCCCTTGTTGTTGAAATGACAAGAAAACAAAATCATAATGGACAATTTAGGCCTATTTCCTAGTTAATCTACTACTATTAACATTAACAATTAAATTTAACCAACAAAAATTTAATTTCATAGAGAAAAAAAGCTGTTGTTGCTGCTTTTTATTGAATGATGTTAGCCTTTGCGTTCTTCATGTTATTGGTTTAAATTTGAGTTTAGGATGCGGTCGTTGTATTATCACATGTCGTGTACTTAGGTAACCGCGCTCTCAACGAAACACATTTTATTGAAATTTGATACTGGGACTTAAAGTAGAAAGCTTAGTGGGGTTCATCTTATTAGGGTTATTTAAAGCCAAAGGACGTATCTGAGTTTTGGACTTAACATCAGTAACTAATGAACGAATTTACAGACAAGAAATTCTTGAAAGAACTTGAAGCCTACTAATCTTAAATCTTTTCTTGTTATTTATTTATTTATTTATTTATTTATTTATTTCCCAGAACAATTGTCATCTTGAAGAAAAATGGAGCTTCTGAAATTCGCCCTAAGTTTTACAGAAAATGTGACAGAATATTCCCGAAAAATCTTTTCTTTCTTCATGAATCGACTTACATGAAATAGCGCTACAATATCTTACCTTTCTTTGAATCTACCAGGAGCAATGTAATACAGTCGAGTCCCAACTACAAAATCTATTTCATGTAATCTATTAAACAAATGATAATATAGGTTTTTTTATAGTGGTATTTTTTTCTTAATTTAGAAAAAGAAAATTCTACTAAACAATTATGCATACGAATGGGGAAAATCTTAGAAAATTTATATACGTAATTTTTTAATAACAACATAATTAATCTTTACGAAATTTTAAGTTTTAATGAGCAAAAATTCTAAGTAAATCGTGAGTAATAAATACATAATCTGACGAAAGTTGCAGTCAGCAATATCTAAACATATTAGAAACTTATAAAAATCAACAAAAATTACAATTACTAAATATCTTATGTTCAATTTTTGACGTAGGCGTTGGGAGACATTAAATAAATACCCAGTATCTGCTTTTTATATATATATATATATAGCTTTCTTGTCATTGCTTATCATTTATAAATCTTTTTATCCACTATTTATTTTCGACTTTTTAATGAATAAAGATAATTTATGTGGTACTTGTTTGTTATATTTATTTCTAAATTTGTTTTTATCACGATTTGAAAGGATTAAATAAGAACTGACTATGATCAAATGTTAATTGTAGACAATACATTAGCTTAAAAAACACTACAGCAAATCACCATAAAGAATGATTTCAGTTTATAAATGTATGGATTTAATTTGCAAAAAGCATCCACTTAAGTATCCTCTTGTTTGTTTGTTTGTTTGTTTGTTTTTTTTTTTCTTTCTTTCTTTTTAGAAATGATTTAGTAATTTATTGTAATTTATATTAACGTTAGGCCTAATAACGTCGTAATACTACGTGTATATATAATGCAATGATAGTTTCATGTAAATGTCGTTGCAGAAAAAGAAATATGGTTTTTAAATTGAACTCTTACAAATTCCATGTTTCTGTCGGTTTATTATAGTACACTAAATATAATAAATTCTTTATTTTTTTTACTCATTTTCGTGAAAATTTATTTGAGTTACATTTAGACAAATTTTTATAATATGTAAAATAAGTTTTTTAAATGTGTGTTATTTATGCTTTGAAATTTAAAATGTTTTAGATAATTTTGCTTTAATTAGATGAAATAAATAAATATATTAAATAAATGACACATCTTGAAGAAACTCCTGAAACATCCATTTAATCATAATATTTAGTCTTTCCTTTGGCGAAAAGACTTCTTCAGATGAAATAGGAAAACTATATTCCTCATTCACAGAATCCGTATAACATCAACATTCCATTTAAATAATAGCTACTGAAAAATTTTGAATAACGAATAATAAGCAGACTTTGAAATTAATAGCATAATAATAGATAGTTTAGCATAATTACAAGAATATTTCTTTGTTCTTTTTGAAATTTGTTTAAGGTAAATTCACTAACTTTTAAATATTTATCTTTATTGATACACGGGAAGCTATTTATAACACAAAAATGCATTAAGAACAAAGAAGTATTCTTGTAATTATGTTGAACTATCTATTATTATGCTATTAATTTCAAAGTCTGATTATTATTCGTTATTCAAAATTTTGTCAGTAGCTATTATTTAAATAGAATTTGAATGCAATATTTATTTATTATTTAAATGTAGTACTATTAATTATCGTACTTACACAATCTCTATTGTTACTACTCATCATTCAAAAAGTCTTGTAAATATTTATTATTTAAATGGAATTTTAATGTAATACGGAGTTTTCCTATCCCATCTGAAGAAGTCTTTTCGCAAAGGAAAAACGAAATATGATTAAATGGATGTTTCAGGAGTTTCTTCAAGATATATCATTTATTTAATATGAAGTTTTAAAAGTTTTTGGAATATATTAAACAAATATGTTAAAAATATATATATGGTAAGTGTACCTGCATATACCTACATTTAGGAGTTACATTTGCAGTGACTTCTATTAGTCAATTTGTTTCGTTCTAATGTTAATATTATATTAACATGAACCTGTTTATACCATAAATTTCACCAAGATTATAACAACGAATTATCTTATCTTTATTTGTTGTAATCCATTGCGTCATTCTTAAGTTTGATTAAATAATTTAAATTGGCTGAAAGTAAATCTTCATATTTTGTATTAATTTCTAAATATCGTTTTAGTTCATTAATAAAAAATATTCTGAAATAAATTTATATATTGAAAATTAAATAAAAATATTTTGTTAAATAAATTAATATTTGAAATCTGACAATATATTCTTATCTTTAGAAAAACCTACAAAATGAAGATAAAATAGGTACACGCTAATATAATATTAACATTAGGCCTAATGTTTACTGTTATTCTTTTTCTAATCTAAGCAATTAAATAACTGTATAATTTAAATTACAATTTTATTTAAATATCTGTAATTTAATGGCGTAACAGGATGTAATTACTTCTATGACAAATGCTGTACACGAAACCAAAACAATTCTATTTAGTTTGTTTTTGTAAATATTTTTTTTTTCAACATACTGTATTTAAAAAAAAGTATATTTTCTTTCACTGTATTATATTATACATATATTTTATAAAAAAAAAAGAAAAACAGAATCATCTAATATTTTTAAAATGTCTTTTACTGTTGCTGATTTCTATTGCAATACATTTTATGATTTATTTCATTTAATTCCATGATTTTTTCGAATTAAAATTTTTTACCTTTATCTATCACCTTTAAAAACTTCCTATTAGATCAGGGTCGGCAAGTCGTCGCACACCAGACGATTTTAATTATTTGATTTTTTTTTCTTTCCATTTCTTGTAAAATAAAAGTTAAAAATAGAAGAAAATTAAAATTAAGTTCGATTCTTCAATTACATGAAATTTAAGGAATGTATTCGGAAAAACCTCGATGTTAGTGATTATATAATAATGCAGGAAATGGACTACTGGAGGTGGTGATACGCCAGACATTTATCTTAAAGCTGACAATATAAGACGAAATGGCAAACAAAGAGAAAAGACATTTAAAGATTAAACTACATTACGCCTACGATGCAAAATTTTTAAAGTGCGCATGCGTTCGGCTTTATTTTCAGACATTTCAGTCTGTCTGCATTTTTTTTCTCAAAACAAATATAAATAAACAAAAACTAAAAGCTCCTTAATAGACGTCAAGCCTATTTACTTTCTTTAAAAATAACAATTTTTTTTCATTTTTCTTTCTATTTTTTTTAAAAATTATACAAAGGAAAATTGGCAATTTAATATTACAAATCTGTTGTAGAATCTATTGTTTTAATAATACTAAGGTTCCAAATTCTAAATAATAATATTTAGAATTTTGTTGTAGTATTCGGCCCACTGGTAGATCAGCGTTTCATTTACAAAGGGGAAAATGGAGAAGCCATTTATATATTTTGTAACTGATAAAAAAAAAAAATATGTTGCTTCCTTAACAACTTTTTTGTGGGTTTTGATTCTCAGCTGCTGATTACGGTTCCAATCAGTGCCAAAATCAATAGGGACCTTAACTTTAACAGACTAAAGATATGACAAAATTTTCAGTTTCCTAGAATAAACAGTTTTTGAATTATCCTGATCCAAAACAGATGAATGGATGACCTGTCTATTTCCACTTTCAACTTACATTCTGATATCTCTGTTCTACGTCGTTTTCTTTTCTTTCCGATGCAAGAGGCCTTACAAATGGCAAATAAAATAAAATAAAATAAAATAAAATAAAATAAAATAAAATAAAATAATCTTTTGTAGCAAATAGATATCAATGTCATTCTTAGCCATCAGACCGGAGATGGTCCATTACGATATAGTAAATTCATTATTACCACGATGTACTAAAAAAAAAAATACGTATCTTTGTCATTATTAATAATGGTCTATAGAAATTTATATTAAGGTCCTGCAAGAAAGTACAGCCTACTATATTTTTTTTAATATTTTTTTTTTTTTAAAAGTCGTGAAAACCACAAAACAGAAGATCTTACGCAATGATCTTCTGCTTGAATACAAACATTGTTCAAATCAAATTTAACGTGCGTGACAAGATTATTACATAAAAGAAAACATAAAACGCACAGAACTAAACAAAACAGAAATTGTTCATTTGCTGAAGAAATTAATTAAATCCGCATTATTTACTAAAGGCGTTTAAATCTCAGTACTTTTGAGGAATTGATGCTAAGGGACTTTATCAATGGTAAAAGGTACCATTGATAAAGTCCCTTAGTACGGTGTCTGGTGTTTTTTTAATTCCATTGTGTTTTATTAGAGGCTTGTGTCTTCGCCATTCAAATTACTTTTCTTACTCTCTCTTATTGTTTCGGTTCAAGTGACTTTTTTCTTTTTTCCTATTGAAATTTTTAGTCATCTTAACGCGTTGATTTCTCGATAAAGATCCACAATAAGGAAGTTAGATCGTCTCTTGACCTTTAATGTGCACGGCAAGTTTTAAGAAGATCCAAAAACCGGTTCCAAAGTTGTTGGGAAGGTTGAAATACAACACACTCACGTTGCCTGGAAGATTTAACTAAAAACGTAATGTAGAAGCCTACTTATATCAAACACAATTATATTACGATAAAAATACAATATTATAACAGTTAAATGTAAATATTTTTAGAAATCATTTATTTGTATTTATCTATGTATACATATACATATATATATTTATTTATTTTATTCATTTTACCGTTATTTATTTTAAATCATTCGTTTTCTATTTCCCAATTATTGCTGTTCTGTTTATTTTTAAATTCTTTTCATTTACAGCAGTTTAATTAGTTAATTCATTTAAGTTCGTTAGGTTTCTTGTCCAATCACTACGTACATTTTTAATTAATCTTCCAATGAAATCCAACTTTGTAAAGTCTATAAAAACCCATGTTTTCTGTTTAATAAATTAATTCAGTTCAGTTCCAAACTTGACTCGCTGTTTCTTCGCTCCTACAAGACTCACACAAATACCTTCCCTATATTACGAAAGTCACGATAAAAAAATATATTTCCATTAAAGTTTCTTTTTCAATCACAGACAGAAGTTTTATTGATCGATAAATTTCAGTATTTTTTTTTCTATTATTTCTATTGATTTTATGATTTGTATCGTCATCTTTTTCTAGAACAATATCCTGATCTGTTATTTGATTTATGATAATGGACATCCCTTTGATATAGTTATCAATAGGTTTCTAATGTATTCATTTAGTCAATCGTGTGGCTTCTAGAGATGATAAATTGTAGGTTTATAAAATGAATTGTTGATTGAGACGACCTACAAATGAAAGGTAGTTTCCGATTCGTTAATTATCTTGTATTCGTGGGCAGTATAATGTAGTCTGAGTTGTTTTATATTTATAGCCTACTTTCTGAAGGAAAGACACGCGCCTGAAATCACTGTGTTTGATATTCTCCTTTAGTTGAACCGCTCTTAGGGCTGGGCCCCTCCCTACAGAAAAAATAAATTTTAAAAAGTGGACAAAAACATTTGGGAAAAAAAGTACACACACTATCGGTTTTTGACAGAGTAATAATGAATTAAAAAAAGAAAATAAAAATCACAATATACTCTAATAAGCGACCCAGCAATGTCCGGGGCCTCGCAAAGGCTAGGGAGAGTCTTCCTAAAATTCTATACGTCAGCGAATGTTTTAAAAATATTTGTGTGAACTTGAAAATTAAAGGATGACGCCTTTTCTCAGTTAACTTCAAGTATTTCAACTTTATTTCGAAAATAACGGTTTCCATTGATAATAATAAGAACCAATCCACGTATTGTTAGAGTAAGTCAAACCAATGTATGGAGTCAATGTATTCTTCCCATACATTTTAAAGTCCATATTAACCCATTTTTAGATGGGTAGCAACCCTGTATTTTTTTTTTTATTAGGACATCGTAATAATGAACACCGATATACAAAACCATCGTTATGGAAATAGAAAACTTCGCATCGGCAAACTAAGAACGTATTTCTCATGGTAGTAAGACTAAATACAAAACCATCACAAGGAATTTTAATAAAGTCACTTGAGTTAAATTGCCTTTTAATATTTTTGTTGGAAATGATGACAGTAAGAGGAGGAGGAGGATTAAATGTTTTTAACTTCTGATAAGACAAGGAAAACAAAATATGGTAATAAGCATTAGGAGACAGGGGTGTCTAAACTATAGGTTCTGTTGTACATATTTTTAAAATGTGTGTGGTTCTGCTCTCCTACTTCTAGCGGGAAATTTCATTGAACTACTTTTCGAGTTTTTCCTTTCTTTATGCGGTGTTTTACAACTTATTAATGGGAGGGTCACATGGATTCTCACTACAATTATTCGCATCTGGCTTTCGACAAATAAGGAGCTAAATGATTACGAGTTCGAAAAACATTTATTTTTCCTAAACGTTTTACGGAAAGTAAAAAAAACAAAAAAACAAAACGATATAAACACAGTAGTTTCTGAATTCTAACAGAAAATGTTTTTTATTTCATTATTATTTTATTTTTGCTGTATTTAATCCAGTGCTAGAAATCGTTACATGTAACATAACGTGACGAAAAGCGTTAAAACGACATGTTTCAAATAGCAGTAACAGAAAACATAACGACACCGAAAAAACAAAATTCGTTGTTTCGTTAAAAGATGATACATTGTTTATATTTTAGTGGTGGCGTTAAAAAGAAAAGGGGCTTAACCCCCTCCCCCTCTCTCTCTCCGATACCTTTATTACCTTTTCCAAAAATTATTCTGTTAATGTTTCTCCAATTTTTTGAAAAAAAAAATCACTTCGGGATTGGTAAGGGATGGAAAAAGATCAAAATATTAAAGTTAAAGTTTCTCCCTTCGATAGGCCATGGCTGGCCTGTGGGATCGCGGGAGTCAGGCTCCCGCAGCTCGACCAACGGGACGAAGTTGGGGCCGGGGGGTCAGCCCGACCTCCGCCCGCCTTTAACTCCCGGGAAAGAAACCCGGTACCCATTCTACAGAGGGCTGGGTAGACCCTAGGACCCGTTTGGAGGAGAATGGAGCATGGAAAAATTCCCGCCTCCGCCGAGGCCGGGAATCGAACCCGCGACCTCCAACCCGCATATAATTTCAATAAATTACTTAAGAATCGAAATCATTAATCGAATTAAAGTAAAATTATTAGAATAATAACATTAAAAATATTTAAAAATTAAAATTATTTATATAAAATTTTTAAAATATTTATTAGCCTCACAAATAGAGTGAAAAACCAATAAAAAGTAGAATCGTAATCTCTAAACATGGAGAAAATTTCTTTCTTTATAATAAAATTTATTTTAAATAATGAATAATTTATTTATAATTTATAAATGAATATAAAAATATTTCCTAACATAATTATAACTGATGTTTGTATATAAAGTAAATTATTTATAATAAACAAATAAATAATCCTCTTATTTCAGGCCTAATTCTTTCGTTACAATGACGTAACGTAACAGAAAATGAAATGGCTTTTTTTTTGCCTGAAATGAAAACACAACGAATCATTGTTTTTTTATTTCGTTTGGCCACCTCCAAAATTAATCACATTTTCAATTTTTATCGAAAAATATTAGTTCTTTGTCAGGTATAAAAAAATAAAAAAGATTAAACAATGAAAAAAAAGAAAAAGAAAAAGAAAAACAGACGAAGGGGAACGGTAGAAGAAAGCGGGCATAATATTAATAGAAATTGTCCCATTCTGCACCTCTCCCCCTGTTTTGTCTTTATTTTTTTTATTATTTTTATTTTCTTCCCTACATATATCAAACTCGAGTTTTGTGTCAAGGCTATCCACCTATATCTCCTCCAACACCTACGATGGCCACCACAAGCCAACATTCACGAGCCCCGTCTGCTCACACAGACGGTGAACAAGAATTAAACAACTGTAATTGCTTTTACAAACCACTTGGAATTAATTCAAATTACGTAGGATACCATCCACAGAAAATTAGAAATTGGTTTATTTATTCCAGCAATTAAGAATACACTCCTACAATCACAATCGAACTCCTTTCGATGTTCTTAAGGTGGAACTAAATTCAATTTGACGCCCCCCCCCCCCCCCCGTCCTTTGTTTCCTTCCGTTATTTCTGCCATATTGTCTATAATCTTGAATATTAAGTGTATTGAAAAATCTGCAACTTTGCATAATAAAGATGAAAGTATTGTAGTTTCAATTTTTAAAAATGATTTCGATTCATAATTAATAGTTTTAATAAAAACAATAATTTCAAATTAATGATTAGAATAAAATTATCAGATTTTATAGAATTTAATATATCGACAAGTTTTTAAATTAACAGCAAAAATATAATAAAGAAACTAATTAAAAATTGTTTAAGAAGTTTTTATTATTATTTATTATTTTTTTTTTTTTTTGTAAATAAAACTGATGCCAAATGTTTAAGATTTTTTAAGACCGTTTTCTTAAATTCTAATTGTTCTTTCTAATTTCAGAAAGCTGTCCGGCAAATTTTATATATATATATACATAAAAAGGAATAAAAATTGGCCTTACTTTTTTTACTATAACTATACTTTTTGCCCATTTGACTACACAAGGTCTTAAAAGTCGTCTCCTAATAATGTTTGAACGCTTGAAAGAAGGCATCCATGATATGAGAAGACAAATGATCTGATTGTTGTATTTGTAAACTTGTGTGGATCTCTTATGCATCGTAGTTTTGTTTTTCCCACGTCCTTTGATTTCATTAAAATTGAGAGAAAAACAGAACCGCAACATCTTTCAAACTTTCATGAATTTACAAATCTGTTTTGATTAGAAGGCTGTTTTATAAGGACCTACAAGCTTTAAATAACTGACTCGTTTGGTTTGTTCCACATTATTCAGCCTAGCTTAAATTTCCTATAAATATTCATCAATAACGAAATCACCAACAGCAACGATACACTGTCATTTCATTTTACCATTAAGGTGAAAAAAAAAAGAAAAAAAAAACAACCTTTTTTTTTTAAATCTTTCTTAATAACAATGAGGCACCACCGCGGGGGCAGCCGTTGCCCTCCTATTCCGACAGTTCGGCGTCCATCTTTACACTAGGACTGTTTCCGGTTTGCAACCACGGATGGTCAAAATCGAAAAACTGATCAATTTGAGGGAGTGAAGAGGTTCCAATGCTGTCCCGGAAAGAAAAGTAAGCCTCTGGTATAAATAGAAATTCCTATGTTTAAAAATTAATTAAAAAAGAATATGTAAATTATTATGCATTTAAATATGTTAAACAAAAAAAAATTAACTTCATGGTATCCATAAGTAGTAGTAATAATAATAATAATCTTTTATTAAAGTTATTATTACGAACTTATTTTTACAATCTACAGGTTCTATAGATATTATATAACTTTTCATTAATTATCAATTTATAAATACATTCAATAAATGGGATATTTATATTTATAAATCATTCATTGTTACTTATTGATAATTAACAATTGCTTTTTTTTTTTTAATAATGACTGAGTTTTATTTATAGTAATAAAATATAATTTACTTTGATAAAAAAAAAAAAGGTAATTTTATCTACTATTTATAGAACGTAATTTCCAAATAAACACTTCGTCTAATAAACTGAACCAATGAAAGATAGCACATTCTTATGTTTTGAACAGACAAGGTAAAATTGACGTAATAACTTTCGAATCCTCGCATAAAATGATTTCAAAATAATTGTTGAAAACTATAATTAAAAGTCTAAATTAATCAGTAAACTTTAGATATTTACTTATTTGGTAATTGTGCTCAAACCTAGGTCGGGTTTGAGGCGCTAAGATGTATCCAACATCCAGCTCACTTTCCAATAAGATCAATATCAAGAATCGACTTTAGTAAAATTATAACATTCTAATTTTTAATATTCGTTATTGCTGAGGTTTAATGTCAACCTATTTGTATGTGAATGTGTTTTTACCGTTTCCTTCGTGAATCCGAAAAAGCTTCTTTTAAATAGTTAAAAATTGAATTCTCAGCTTCCAATGATAAATAATTTCGAAGTCATCTCACCCAAAGACGGACGGACAAATTACATAAAACAACGTAAACTACATTAATCAGCAGATAAACATTATTTTCAAAAATTCACAATTCCGAGTACAAAAATGTGTGCTTTATTTATTTATTTTATTTTTATTTATTTATTTCGAACGATAATTCTGACTCCAAACATGGTAAAAATTCAAATTTTTCAAATTCGGCTTGTTCATTTCTGTATCTTTATCAAATAATTAAATTATTTATTTTATTTTATACAAGTGCTCAACGTTTTTCAAATTGAGGAAACAATTATTTATGAAAAATGGACTTTTTTCGGAGTCAATTTGTTTATACTAAATTTAGTTTTTATTATAATTTACGAAGAAAATCTAATGAAGTCCTCAATGTTTAATATTATAATCTTAGATATCATTTCTTTTTAATAACTAAGAGAAAATAAATAAAACACCTTTTATTGTATTTTAACTATTAATATAAAAATTTGTCGATGGATTGTTCTAGAAAATCTCAAAACAACTTTTTCTATCACAAATTCAGAATTATTATTATTATTATTATTATTAAAACTATCGGTTGTAAATTAAAAATCCATCATAAACTGAACGACAATGCTTTCATTATTAAAATGGGTTTGTTCCATCCCTTCCATTTCGTCAAAGCCTATTAATGGTGTTTTCAATATTAAACAAAAATCTATAATAGCTTTTGATAGCTAACGATATTATAAAAAGATCCATCCTATTAATGATCGGTTGCTCGCTTGTGGTATGAAATTCATATAGAAATATGCGCCATGCACGAATGGTCTGCACATAATTTTATTTAGAATTCATTTAATTTAGAAAACATTTCATTTCAAATACAGAAATCAAACTTTTGAAAAATTTAAAACTAGAGGAAGCGGAAGGAATAATTAACCGTGTTCAGAGAACAACGGTTTTTAACCAAAATTAAAACTTCCTTGAAGCTACTTCAATTTCAAAGGGAAACAAAGAAAAGGTTACAAAAAAATCGTAGTAAAATTAGGGAGTTTTTTTTTTGTTTTGTTTTGTTTTGTTTTTCTTCTGATATTTTAGTTTTATTATAATTTAAGTTGAATTATAATTTAAATATTATTGTAGTTAAAAATCTTCAACTTTGTAAAAATAGACATGAAATTACTGTAGTTTTAGTTTTTAAAATGCATTTCAATTTATAATTAATAATAATAAAAAGTTCAAACATTACAGGTCCAACATTAGAGGGTTTTTTTTTTTCCTCCATATTTTTGAAAAACTACATAGAATTTCGGCAATTGAAACTTATGAGACGATTCATAAAGATTCTTGAGTTTTACAATTTTTATTATAATTTAAGAAGCGTGTGTTTCAAAGTTGAAAATCAAAACCTTGCTCATTAATTTACTTTCTTTTTTTAACTAACTATTGAGAAATAAATTAAACTTCTTATTTGAACAGCTTTTAATTAGTTATCTTAATTATATTTTAACTGTTAACAAAAAAAAAAAAATGTCGGGAGTTTTTTTTATTAAAATCCGGTAACAATTTTTTTTTAATCACAAACCTGGAATCATTATTATTTAAACTGCCAATTGTAAACCAAAATCCATTTCACAAACTGAAACTACAACGCTTTCAGATTTGATATATAAAGTTTCAGATTTTTCACTACATTAATATTCAAGATATAATATATTGTAGATGACTCTAAAAACGGAAGGAAAAAAAAAAAAGAGGTTGTAACATATTCTGTTAAGAATGGAGTAAAATAATAGTTAAAAAGTAGTTAGGCCACAAAAAGCATTTTTAATGTTTTCTAAATATGCAAGTCAACATTTCAATTACAAATATGAAGCAATAATCATATTGTACCAGGACTGATCGGTCACTCAAATGTGCTTCCATATGACATTCCAATAAATGTATTGAACATTCTTTCATGGTGTTTGCTGAACGGAATTGATGTAAATTTGAACATATTTATAAATATAAAACGGCAATAAGTATCAGCATATGTTGGCAATAAAAGTACAGAATACCTTCAGCAAGTAGAACAATGTCAATTTAATATCTTGACGTCTCTCTCAATAATAACAATAACTTATGATTTATGACTTAATAAAAAAATCAAAAATATATCAATATTTTTTTCATTGTTATTAATATTTTACAAAAATTACAGTCCTACAAGGTAAAAGTTTCTCTTAAATTCTATGTAGGTGCTGAAGGTTATTTAATTAGTAAAATAAATAAAAAATATATATTTGATTTATAATTCTCCTCTACTTTACGTAACATCTGTAGTTACTTCAAATTATTACGCATATTTAAGTTACAATAGAGTAGAATTATAAATCAAATCAAGACTGATATAGCTCAATTAGGGCTATTAATAGGACCCAAAATTGTGGTCTATCCAACCAAAAACAAAATTCATCTAATAGCTTTCAATCAAAAAAAATACTTGTTAAAAAAAAAATTATATCCCTTAATATCCTTATATATGACATAAAATATCATTTATGTTTTTAACAATGATCTACCTTAAATAAAAATTATCAAATATACTCTAAGTTCAATTACATTGACATACAAAATAAAAAAACCCACATGTTTTGAATCAGAATAACCGGCGAAGTATCATTCACTTAAAAATGGGAAAAAAGGTCTTCAAAGTCCGAGTGCTACTCATAATTAGTACTATAAGTATTGAAGTTTTTTAAAGATTAATAATGTATTTAGAAAAGGAAAAATATTTTCAGACCTCTAACTACAAATCAGAAGAATAAAACTGAAAGTATGAAATCTCAAATGCCCTACAACGTTGTTTATGTCCGAATTAAAAAAACAAAAACAAAAAAAAACTGGGATTTCCCGGTTTACCTAAAATTAAATCAGATTTATAACGATAAGATATTTTGATTAAACAAGCACTTTTATTTTAGTATGTTATTTTTGGTTAGTTGATTTTAATTTTAACTTGCTGTTAACTATCTTAACAATATAGTTACAGGCATTAAAGTTATGGGCCTTCCGTGCTTCTTATTTTCTTGATCTTTCAAGTACAAAATATCTGAATTAATGATCCGAATACTTGCCACCGAATTAAGCGATCCATGCGTGGGACATTCTTTTCCTACGTAAAACACTCAATTTATTGATTCAAGTTTATCTGGCAATAAAAGGGAAAAAAAAAAACATTATCATCTGCGGGGTTTTTTTTTAAATTAGCTTTATTTTTAGATATTGAATTTTCATAATATCTTTAACGTTTTGTTTCATCAGGATTTAGGTATTTCTGGATATCGGGAAAAACAACAATTAATGAAAGAATTTGAAACCTACTTTCCTTTTAATTTCTTTTAATGGTACAAAGAATAATACTTTTGTAATTAATATATAATCTGTTGCAGACAATTTATCCTCAAAATTCCGTTTGCTTAAAAAAAAAAAAAAAAAAAAAAAAAAAAAAAGATTAATTATCGAATGCACGAGTTATTTCAATCCAATGTCATTTTAATGAAAGTAAAACACGACCAAATGCATTGTTGAACGTCAACAGAAATTCACTCTCTCTCATTTTGGACTCGTGCCAAAAACGCCAATTTTGCGAAAATTAAAGACCGTATAAATGAGTTTTATTCTTAATTTGCATAATATCAATAAGTAACGAGATGTAGTTACATTTTTTTTTTTTTTTTTGTATTTTTATTTTCCATTGAATATTTTATGCTTGGGCTTATTTTTAAAAAATGTAATAGATGTGATCACTTAAATGAACAACTTTTAACTCCAGTCAGATGGGTGCTTAGGACGAGAAACAACCATGGGCCTGTAAATCTTTCGTTCATTAGCGGCCCCTAGGTTACAGCTTGATTGTAAAATTTAGGAGACCGCTCTTGCTTTTATGCTTGCTGGATGTCACACTCTGTAGTGGCCAAACGGTTAGAGATATTAGAATGAAACCTTCACCATTGTGTTCCGCATCAAAAAGTAGGTGACCACGTCCAAAAAATCAGACCTCTAGGACCACTGCCTGACCGGAAGTTAGGGGGAATGACAAAAGTGGTCGTGTCCGATAAAATTTTGTTTATAAAATTCTGCGTATAATGGGGCCGCTTTGCTTTTGACACTGTCTAAAAGCATTAATCATCTTGCTTTTCATTAAAAAAAAGGTATTCCACATAGAGCTAGATTAGCAACATTAAAACAAGAACATAAATAAGGCTGAGTTATTCTTAATCCAACCATTATACGAATATCTTGAGTGTCCTCTATTCTACGAATAATACCATTAGCACATAAAAATAATAAACAATAATTTTCTCTTTTTTATTTTTACAGGAAATTTTTGTCTCTTGTATCACAAGGATCCAGACGGAAAAGTTTTAAGATAGACCATCTCTTGTAATAGATATGCCACATTTCAAGAAATTAATGGATTAATGTGCAAACAATGAATGGTTAATGAATAAATTAAAGTTGCCTATAAAAATAAAATTAAAAATTAAAACATTTAAAGTGAAAATCAACTAAAAGAGAATAAAAATCAAAATAAGATCAATAGTTTCGATGGCTAACAAGACATCATTTTCAAGGTGTGAAACAAAGTAAAAAAGCAAAAACCACAAAGTAAAAGGTTTTTTGCTTTACGTTTCCTACCTTGAAAATGATGGCTTCTTAGCCGTGGAAACCACTGGCTTTATCTTTTATTTTTATTTTTTTCTCTTTTATAGTCCAACAGACGGATCTTGACGATCTCGTTTTTTCGCGATTTCACGTAATTTACTCGAGAATAGCCTCTATCCAAGTATTCTCACAAAATGTCGAGAAACAATGCTATACGAAGCAGCGCACGGAAAATAATATTGCAAGTTGAAGAATATTTTCGGAGGGAATTAAGTAATGGAGGACCTCTCATTCCTTTAGAAAGAGTTCAAGACATTAGGCAGCATTTTCCTAGTGACATACATTCAAAGTACTAAATTCCTTGACACCCCCTGAAGAGGCTAATGGCCAGATCTCGTGTTTTCCGTAATTCTCATGCAAACGAGATCGTCAAGATCCGTCTGTTGAACTATAGTTGATTCTTTTGTTTTTTCGTTTATTCATTTAACGACATTTCAAGACCTTCCCCGTTCTCTGGAGCAAAGTTATCAGGGGTCAATTAAGCTAACAAAACTTCAACGACTTTACAAGACAAGAAAGCTCGTATTCAATCGCGTATTTACGATACTGTTTTGGGAAGAGCGGGTTTTTTTTTCTAAGCCTAATTCGTGCATCTTTAGTTTTGTTTTGTTTTTTTCCTGTTATCCTATTTTCAATAGTCCTTCCATTAAAACAAACACTGATTGTTTCCAATTGGAGAACAGGCGAAAAGATATCCACTCATTTCTAAGATTCAGGGAAAATACGTCAATGAAATGGTCAACAGAACGAGTCTAAATTTCAACTCCGGAAGTAGATTTTGACTCCGGAAACAGCAAGTTCTTACTACGATTTCAATTTCATTTGTGAATTTGCAAGAAATAAATAACTTGCTTACATTATTATTGCACATTTCAAAATTTTAGATCGTTCTAACAAAGCAGTAATTTCTAAAGAGCTCTTGGACTTCCGAAGTGAATTTGGTTTGTTTCTACCCAAAATGTATTTAGATTCCATCCATTTAAAAAAAAAAAAATTACCGTTCATTTTCAACGTCAAAAAATTGAAAATTCCAGTTCTAGACGTTTCTAGAAGGTCATCTGCCACAAAAACACAAGAATTCAATTACAAGTAATTAAACTGATGGTTAAAATTCAAACGTATTTTTCCAGTATCAGGGGAATATATTTTCTTTTCCGACAGCGTCAACAAAAGCCCTTCATATCAATAATGTCTGTCTATTCGATCGCTTTCTCGACAGATCAATTGGAGGCGTCAAAAACGAGACGCCGAAAAGATCTGCTTATCAGACGCATATTTACACACCAATAATAGATCTATATTTGAAATCAGTCAATATGGGCTCCTTTTATATAAACAGGTTTTTTTTTTTTTAGATCATTTTTCAACATTTAGTAAAATCCAGTCAGCGATCCTTTAATCGATATTTTTGAATACGGACAAAAAAAAAAAAATTCACTTGATGTGATGGAGGTTTGCTGGAGTTGCCAGAAATTTTTCTTAATTTTTTATAATTAAACATAACTT
>JAFIDM010004315.1:68216378-68237668 GCA_023159025.1 Thereuonema tuberculata
GGAGTTGCCAGAAATTTTTCTTAATTTTTTATAATTAAACATAACTTTAAAACTGGCATCAGAACTGAAGTTTATTGGAAGAAAAACTGTTTTTACTAATTTAAATGCCTAATTCATTTAATATAACAAAAAAGAATGTAACATAAAGATCGCATTTCTTACAAAAACTTTAAGTAAACTTGAAGTTTTACTTGAAGTTTCACTATGTTTTACAGTGAAAACTGGATTAACCGTCATTCGTTTAACCGTCATTCTCTGTTATCTGTCGTCGTTCGGAAAACCTACTTCTCCGTAAAATACGAGACATTGCCGCGAAAAAAGCTCGAGCCTCGAAGAAACTGAAGAAGATGACTGATTACAACTTTAACGAATAAACCTTATTATCTAGTACTGTTTTATGTTTCTATTATTACTTGTTTGGTGTTTAACGACATCTATTTGTTACCGATAGATTTTTCTTTGTATTAATTTATTGTTTGCCTTTCGTCCCAAACCAGCATTGAAATTTCGTTACTGTACATTATTGAGCTGTTATCCGTCTATTCGGTTAACTGTTACAGTCCCCGACGGTGAGGGTTAATCTGGTTTTCACTGTATTTTAATTTGTTTTGTAGGATTGTGATAATAACACAAAAGGAATGTCCCGTTTATTTGAAATTACATCAGCCGAGTACAAATGGTAGACTATAAGTTTTCCTTTAAAAACCGCAATCGTAAATTGCCTAAATCTAATTAATTATAATCATATCAAAATGCGCGCAAATTAAAAGATCAACAAAAATGCCCTTAACAAAAGAAATGATAGGATTCCATCGTTTCAGACCAAATGGGGAATTATTTCATCTTCACGACCTAACTTCCTAGCAAGGACCAGTTTAATGAAAAAGTTTTAAATAAAAAAATTATATCGACTGTTTGTAAGTTTCAAGATAGCTTTTATTTTATTATGTATAAGACGCAAAAGTAAACAGCTTTTAGAAAACAAAACAAAAAACCTACCCCTTACAACAGACACCATTTCAATTAATTAATTGATTAAAATCTCAAGATACCCGACATGTTTAGACTTTTCTGAAACCTTTTCAATTTAACAATTCGTGTATTCGAAAGCTGGCTCATCAATTATAACACAATTTCTTATTTTTAAGAAAATAATGCCTGTTTATTTTAACTTTTTTGTCGCTCCCATGGGAGGGAGAAATGGGATCAGAGCAAAAAAGAAAGTTTTATAATGAAATTTTAATTTGAAACACGCATTCTGTATGTCTGTCTGTGATCGAAATATTTGTCTACAAATCAGTATTTGCTTACAGACCTCTAAGACAACTAATTTGTAGGATTTAAAATTCTTGCAAGAAAGATTCCTATCCCTCTATCTTTCTTACAAGGAAGTTGGTCCAATAGGTAAGCAGTTGTGGCCAAAATTTAAAAAGACGGCTACATTGACACTCAATTCTAATAAGACGGATACCCAATTTTTTGTTATTTTTTTCAAGTACTTATTTCGACTCCGGAACTGGTACGTTCTAACTGCGATTTCAGCTTCATTTGTAAATCTTCGTTAAAAATAATAGATTGTTTTTACAGAGTATTGTTCATTTTAATGATTCATTTCGTCTTAAGATAGTAGTAATTTTCTGTCTTCCGGAGTCAACTTGGTTTGTTTACACCGGAAGTGCATTTAGAACCCATCCACAGAACACGACAGAAGGGAAGTTCATTCATTCTTATCTGTTGGTGTTTGATCTATTATGTTCTGCTCAATATCTAGGAGCTTCCCAAATGATTTCTTTTTTTTTTTTGTCAGGTACTCAATTTTGTTGTTGTTACTGCACAGCTTTATTTTACATTTATTTTTTACCATGAAGGTATTTGAAAGCTGGCACGCCAATAATATCTTCTCTCTTCGTCATTCAGTTCCGGGATTTTTGACAATATTTTGGTTTTACTTATTAGAGTGGTGAAGATATTTCTTACGTTAAGAACAATCAAACGATAACGATTTCTATGACGTAACGATTTAATATTTCTTGTGATTCACAATAATCAGGTTTCGAAGTATTTGTAGGCGTTGTTGCTGTTCGGTTTTGTTTACGACAGCCTTCAACGCTTTTGCGCATGCGTCAGGTCTCCTTCGATTTCATGAAAATAGGTGAGAAGAGAAACAAAGAGGGAATGTTTATAGTGTTAGTTTACTAGTAGCTGCGTTCTATTTGCGCTTTTAGGGAAAGAATTATGGAGAGGATAAATACTATTGCAAAAATAACAGGTACTAAAAGAAAAACAGGTCTTAGGAAAGTGCCCATCTCAGCGTATCACCCCTTTGCGGAGTAGAATCGTCCGTCAGTGGTAATTCTCGCTTTTGAAAATGAACAGTATAGTGATTTATTTATTTATTTATTCTTTAATTTATTTGTTTTTTAAGTTTACGAGTCTAGGAACGAGTTCATTAAATGTGTACGTTTGTTCCTCGAACGATTTTTGGATCGCTGGATGGATCTTCTTGAAAATTGGTATGCATTAAGGACTGTACATTGGAAATCTTGTCGAGAAATTAACGCGAGCAGGCGACAAAAATTCATACAGAAAAAGCATTGGCATCTAAACAAGCGATTACTAAGAACGCCTTAAACAACGGTATTAATACTTGTAGAGAGTGCAATAATTTGCGCTGGTTTGATATTTGAAATTAATCGGTTTTAGACACTAGTTTAAGTAAATAATGCGAAATTATTATTTTTTTTTTAAATGGAACTCTTTTACTATTTGTATTCAGTTGATAAAAGAATCTGAAAGTAAATGTTTTCACGACTTAAAAAAATAAAATAAAGATAAGAAGCATTCGTTGTTATACTTAACATCCCTAACTAAACAGCCATTAACTATTAAGGACGACAAAGAAAAATCTTGAAATTCATAATTATTTTAGAGATAATCAAAATCAATTTAGGAGAGAGAGAGAAGCATGATTACGAAAACAGTTAAGTTTTTATAACTTTTTTTTTTGTTGGTTTCTGATAGGTGCAGTGGCTTGTGATTATTAAAATTGAAGGGGAATGAAAACTTCAAAATAACAACACTGCTCTAAAACCAAAGCAAATCACGTCTCACTGAATTAAACATTTTCAAATAATTCAAAAAATAAAAGTAAGCCCTGACAGTGAAATTTAGAAACATAAATAACTTAAATTCGAATTTATTCAGCCAGTTTGTGAGTTCCTAACGTTATCTTGATAATATAAGTTTCAATAATAGTGAAGTTTAATTACAAGAAATAATTAAAAATATGTAATTTTAATTAAAGCAGTAATTATATATTATTATAATATAAATTTTATAGAAAATATAATTTACAGAGATTCACAACCATAGTTCTGTGAAATAAATAAATTAGTCATGATTGAATTACAATATTCTCTGGCCTGTTAATGATTTCACACAGATGAATTCCTCTGTAGACAGTTATTCCATAATTCCTCCACGACGGAAAAAAAGAAGTTTGAAAATCTTCTCATCTCATATATCTTCATCTAAAGCTTCAATCTCTCATAATATTTCGTTCTTTCTTTTTGAAAGAACTTCTTCAGATGACTAGAGATAGGGTATCTAACCCTATTCTCTATACAACGAATTCATTAGAAATACCTTATTTCTAGTCATCTGAAGAAGTTTTTTCGAAAAGAACGAACGAAATATTACGAGAGATTTAAAGTTTTAGATGAAGATATATAAGATGAGAAGATATTTAATTATATATTGAATTTTTTCATATTAATACAAGTTTGAAAATCATTCATCTATAGTTAATAACGAATTTTTTTTTTTCAGAAATTATAAGACTAATAATCTGTTACCACATTTTATTCAACAGAAATCTTTTATTCTATATTCGTCTTTATCAGCAATTCCCAAACGTTTTTGGATTCGCGAACCCCTTTCAACATTACATAACAACTAGTACAGTGCAACTTGGATAATTCGAAGCTGAAGGGACCACTACAAAACTTCGAATTAGCCAAGACTTCGAATTAAACAAGTTACATCTTTTAACTTTAATTTCAGGTCCACTGAATGCTTGAAACGATTATTCTGTCAATAAGTAAATATTTATTCAGAAAGATCATGGTGTGAAAGACTTAAACACTATATGTATGTAAACAAAATAAGATTTATATTATGTAAGCTACAGTACATATTACATTCAATACAGAAAATTATAGTTTTTCAAAAAATTGCGCAATGTCGGATTGTTTTGTAGAATTCAGTCGCTTAAGATTAGCAAAATCATCAAGCATGTTTAGTGAACGGAAAACAGCTTCACTTACGTTGGTTTGTCCTTCAATGTACCGACGAAATTCGGCGCTATCCCGTACTCGTTGGCGATTTGGCATTTCTTCTTCACACCCTTTTCCACCTTGCGAATGACGGCGATCTTTTCAGCGAACGTTAAATTCTTGTACACGCGTGGTTTACTGAAAGACATGGTGACACTGACAGCAGGAAGCTCGAATGGCGTCTGAAGCGTCACGTGTCAAATGGCGTCATGTGTCGAACGGTGGCGGGAAGGGGATTTCAGTTGTCACGTGTCGAATTTCTTAACGATGAAACGCCGAAAAGTCGTTATAGTTCGAAACTTTTTATAAAAAACTTCGAATTAAGGAAGTTGAACATCGAATTATCCACGATTTTTTAACATTGATTAATAAGAAATTCAAGGGACTAAGAGAAATCTTCGAATTAACCACGATTTCGAATTAAAGACGTTCGAATTATCCAAGTTGCACTGTATATAGTTATGACGAAACTTCAGGATCCATCAAAAAATAAATAAATAAATAAATAAATAAATAAAAGCAATTTCTAATCAAGAAACTAAAAAGAGCCAGGATTATCCTACCCAAGCAAGAAAAAAAAAATCTGTTTAGACATCAATACAGAGACAGGATAAAACTATGAATACCCAACGGTTCGCGAACTTTCAAATGGGAAATACTGATTTATAATGGAAAGATTTCGTCAAGCATTACGTCACGTTTTGAGAGAGAGAGAAAGGTGTCTAAGACGATGGGTTACAAAAGGAGTAAAGGGGGTAAAAAAGAAAACGGTTACATAATTTACGAACGACGTTTTTACTGCGGGTCTGAATAATGTTGTGGAGATTGATTATTGAAATTCAGAACACACTGAATACGTGACACCTATGGAAAAATTTCATCTTTCCTGTTTACTTTATCCCCTCCCCCTTATTTGTTAAGACTTAACATCCAACTGGTTATCTGCAGAAATATTGACATTTAAAAATACCTTTCTGTAAAAGAAACATTTTTATTTCTCGTGGACACTAAAAACAAAATAAATAATAAAAAAAAAAATGGACATTAATGAGAGCTATATTGGAAATCAAACCATATATTCTATATGCAGCTATGAGAAATAATAAAGAAATATTAATGCCAGTCATAAAATATTACTATTTACTGAATAATTGTAAGAAAAATTGCATTTAATTAATAATTGCGTCTGTAGGTAATATTCCTGTACTGAGGACCAACTTTTCTCATTCCTAATCTATAAGAAAGATTAACAAACTGGGCCATTAAAACTTAATATAGATGTGATGTGAACAATTAAATATATCAGGGCATATTTCAGATATAATTTAGTAATTGTGGTTCACAGAAAACAGTGTGTGTTATTTTTTTCCTCATTTATTTGTTTACTTTTTTACGAAAAAATTTTTTTTTTTTTTTTTTTTTGTGAGTTCCTAATACCTTTTGAACTACTGCATGAATTTTCCGGAAAACTGACATGCCTATTTAAAGACAAGAACAGATCTAACTTTTATATTTGACATTTTCTGGTTCCTTGTCAAGAAATTGGCACGAGAACCTGATCAAACTTCTCATAGGGGAAAAAAGAAAAACGTAGTTGAACCTAAACAAAAGATTTTCTATCAATGTCAATTCGCTTATTAACACTCTTATTGACTGTGAGAGCTTTACTGTAATTAAAATTTCATATTAAATTCGATTCAGACAAATTAAACAAGTATTTATGGATTTAATTTAAGTTTTTTCAGGAAATGGAAAAAAAAAAAAAACCCTCAATATTCGGCAGATATTATATTTTTAAAAAAGTGCGTATTTTCCATTTTCTGAACTTAAATCTGCATTATTTAAATTTAATAAACAAATTGTTCCCATCAAGCCATGGGAAAATTAAAGGAGTTTTTAAAAGGATTAATATCTTATTAACACAATTTAACGTGCGGTTAAGAATAC
This sequence comes from Thereuonema tuberculata, assembly GCA_023159025.1. Taxonomy (NCBI): domain Eukaryota; kingdom Metazoa; phylum Arthropoda; class Chilopoda; order Scutigeromorpha; family Scutigeridae; genus Thereuonema; species Thereuonema tuberculata. The sequence continues at coordinate 68,222,660 of JAFIDM010004315.1, forward strand.
ATACAAATAATGACGAATAACGCACTCTTTAAACATGGAAAAAAATTAAAAATTAAAAATAAGTTTCAAGCATTTAAAATACTTAAAATGTATTTTTAATTTTTAATTTTTTCATGTTTAATTTTTCTCATGTTTTATTCGTCATTATGTGTAGGATTAACATCTATTATTTAAGACATCTTCAAAATCTAACAGATATTCAGAGATTTTTTTTTTTTTTTTTACTTTGCAATATTTTCATGAAAAAAAAAAAAGTAAAAAACTGGTTTTATTTTCATTTTTGGCAACTTTATCTGAGACAAGAAATGACCGAAACGTATTTTCCCCAAAAGTCATAAGGGCATCCTCGTGTCTGTTCGACTTTTAGTTTGGCCTCGATGATACTTTCATGTATGGGGGAGGGTGTCACTAAAAAACAAGGCATCTACTTCTCTCAAGAATTCTTGTAAGAATTTAAAAGCTATCATTCCTAAAAGCTACTTAAATTATCAATCCTCAAATTATAAGTTCTATAATTTACAAATTAAAGTATTCTGAAATAACAGATATAACAGTTAGCGGTTCAATCCTTGTATAATAATTTTACACTTCCATAGATTTACAGTAAATTCATGGAAATTTAAAGATCTGGATTCTTCTTTTTTTTTTTTTTTTTTTTTTTTGAAGCCGCTAACTAGTGTCTGGATAGAAATGAACAGCAAATCTACGCCCCCGCACCAATACATACAGTTGGCGGAAACCTATCTTGAATTAGTTCATGAAGGCTTATTAAATAAACCAACCACTGTTCATGTTTATTTTTTATTTTTGCTTACTTTGATAGGATTATTTCTAGAAGCTCACTTCGATTAGCGCTTTTTGAAGCTTTGAATAGCGCTATCGAAATATCCCATACAATATGACAACGGCAGTATATGAACAGGCGATTAAGTTATCATCATGTGAAATACGTTTACTAACAGTGGTATACCTATAGACTGTTTTATTTATTTATTTATTCATTCATTTAGTTAGTTAGTTAGTTATATGTAAGGCATAGATCCAATTTTTTCGTGCCAAATTTCATGGATGTTTACCATGTCTTCTCGAGGATCCATGATTGATTAGTATATTACATAAAGAAAAAAAGTTTATTATTTAAAGAATTAACTTTATTTTTTATGTGATTTTGAGATCAAAAACCTATATTCGTTTTTCGATTTGATTCGCAGCTTCCTCAGCTGAGGTCAGTAAACGTCAAAAATTAAGAATAAACGTCAAAAATTAAATTGCTTGAAAAAAATTCTCATAGCTTTTGAATCGAGGAGACTTGAATATTTTCTAACTCTATAGTAAAAGAACAACCATGTTTTCTGTAGGATCCAAACCAAAAATATTTTCCCTAAAAGAGTACTTGTTCAGACAGTTCGGCCATCGCTGGGCGATACCATTCCTGATTCTGATGAATTATCTCCAAAAAAACAAAACAAAAAATCTTCTTCGCCCTAAAAACGAAAGCAAAAATACGTGAAACACTCGCCAAAAAAAATAAAAAATAAAAATAATCGCGAGTGACTAATTGATGTCAATGCGTGAGTCAACTTTTCACACCTGACTCGTAATTTCTACAGACTAAAGTAAACGCTTCATTAACTTCAAAATATTATTGTCACGTGAAAAACACTATGGTTAACATGTTAACAAATCAAGTGATGTCATAAGTGTGATGAAAGTAAGGTGTGTCGGCACTCGGAAAGTTATGAAAAATACTCATTATGGTGACAGGAAAAAAAAACAACTTACATACATTTCATTTTAAAATAATTCTCGGACTAAACCAAAAAAACAAAAAAAATAGAAAGAAATAATGTTCTATCTGTAATTCCCAAATTCAGCTAAACTTACATTGGAAATAATGTAAGTCTCGTCGTGTTGCTATAAAAGGAAATTAAAATGTAAACTTACATCGGCAGGATTGAAAACTTGAAAATATTAAATATTAACTGTCTTATAATTATATAGTTAATGATTCATAATTTACTGCGTTACTTAATTAATCGTTATCGCGATTATTGAGCTTTTTCGCTCCTTATCTATTGCTCGGACATGTACTGAAATTAATAGGAATTTTCCTTGCAAGTAATTGTGCCTCTACTTCTAACTTTTGACCGAAGTTGGATAGATAGTTTTGGAATCACAGCGATTATCGAGGGACAACGTATTTAAACGAAAAGTTTACATTTATTTTTAAATTCTAATTATTAGCTAAATGCGAACAATAGAAATTTCATATTTTCTGAAAAAAATAAAAAAAGAAATGATTTAAATCCTCTTTACTTAAGTTATCGAAATCGGATTAATTTCACTCACATGAAGGCGCGCGCTCATTAAGGCGTTTGCTAAAATGATTAATATTCATTGTTTAAAAGGATAGAAATCCAATTTTGGATTCCTTTGTTTTTCAATGAGAATCTTTGTCGCTAATTTCTCGACGACAGTCCATTTGAAAGACTATAAAAAGTTAAATCAACCCCTAGACCTTAAATATGCATATAAAGTTTGAAGAAGATCCAACCAGCAGTTTAAAGTTGTAGGGATATACATGTGCACAGATCTTGAAAGTGCGCTAAAAAATAATGCATAAAATATAATGTGTCACAATCATATAATGTAAAAAAAAAATAAAAAAATAAACTAATAAAATAAATAAATAAATAATAATCTAGTATTTTTTTTTCTTAAAGAAAAAGAGCCAGACAATATCTCCGTCCCAATCCTTTCTTGCGAAACTGGAAGCAGAGTTCAAATCGTCCAAGTGTTGTGTTTGTTGCGACTTACTTGGCTGAACACTGCATTCATCTCATGGTCAACTGACAGCCAGTGGACACAAAGAGAGGAACAGGGTTGACGACTGACGATTAAACGACCATTCCTTCCTTTCTTTCTATTTAATTGTTATTATTGTTACTTTTTATTTCTATTCCCAATTATTCGAACTGATTCGACAGAAATATAATAACAACAACGAAACGTAGGTTATTTAATAAGAAAATAGGAGCAAACTAGCGAAGAATGATTCTCTTCCAGATTACGATATTAATTAAAAAATAAAAGAAAGGTTCCTAAAAAAACGTAAAGTTTGTGCAGGGATTTTTTTTTATTTTAATTTGTTTTTAAAGTCGTGATAACTTTTGTATAAAACTCCTCGCTTTTGTAAATTATTATACAGACAATGTATTTTCATTTTTTTCTATTTTCTGAATTAAATTTGCAAGCTGTTCCTCAAGGACCAACACAGAGAATATAGATCATCCGTAAATACGCATCAAATTTCAAGTTGATGCGTTCAGTAATTCTTAAAATTATTAGGTTAATACATACGGAAGCACAAATAGGCCTAACTTTCCTTAAGAAAGCTGACTAGAAATAAAGGAAAAAAGATCCTGAAACAAAACGTGGGAACATCCATCTTTCGTAAATCGTGGCTTTAGAATAACAATTTGTTTGAAGTTTTTGTTAACTTTCTTTATTTGCTTAAAAAGGTTAATTTAAATAACTTATAAAAATAAGTAGAATTCGTAAAAATACTAAATAATTATTTTCAGACGCCTGTATAATGTTTCTATGTACCATGTCAGAATTGTTTACAATGAGACTCCGGTAATCGTATTTCCATGAAGTATAATTTTACTTTAGCAGTGGATATATTCTCGATTATTGTCATATCAGAGACAGGATTCAAATTAATGCTAAAAAAAATCTCGCGAATTCGCAATATTACATTGATGAAGCTTTACTAGAATTTGCATAAGGTCCTTTTTAGATAAAAATGTATAAAGAGAAGATAAAAATAATAAAATAAGAAAATGATAGGCTATAATAAGGCAGTTCATTGTGCAACCACCCGATCTTTGTTGTTGTTCAAAGCGAGGACTGAAGAGACATCGCGACGCCAAACAACTCCAAGAGGAAAAAAAAAAAACAAGAAACACAAATAAAAGTGCAAATGTAATCGAAACGATTCAGCTATCACAGTGATGACAATTACTCATCATCTAGTCAATATCTTTTTCCCATTCATACTGTTGAGTTAAAAAAAAATAATTACAACATCGTTATCTCATTACGATTTAAAATGACATCGTCTTAAAGAGGGTGGACAGGGTTTTTTTTTTTTTGCATTCGAAAAATAAAACCTGTCAAAAAAAAACAGGAATTCGCATTAAAAAAATTATTATGTGTGTTCCAATTGCGTTGCAGTAAGCTTTTCATTTTACTGTGATAAAATTGCGCTACGTATTTTTGATTTCCATTAATATTTACAATATTTATTATTATCTGAGTTGAAGAACTGGACAAAGAAAAATAAATCTGTTTTTAAAATTTTCTTTCTTTCTTTATTTATTTATTTATGCCATTTTCTCTTTACAGATATACCTCGGTATTAAGTCATCTTCGGTTCCAGGCCGTTGTCGATTGTGAATCACTACTTTCTCTCCCCACTTCACTGCAATCATCATACAACGAGCAATAACTTACTTCAATTTTATCTATTTTTTAGAGATATATATTTTTTTTAATCATAAGAAAAAAACAACAATGCTATCCACAGTTTAATATTCATTTAATCACAGAGCGTAACACCAAGAGACGAGTACCGTGCTGTTAAAAAAACTGACGCCATCTCGATGCTGAAGCCGTAGCGTCATGTCGCAAAAATGTCGTATTGGCGAATCGGATTGTGGTGGCAATTGAAAAACCGTCGTTTTAGCAAAGCATCGGGAAACGAATTGTCACAAAGTGGGACTCTACATTATCATATTTTTTTTAAAATTCTATGTTTCGCTATCAAAAAGCTATGTCAGTTTGGCTTAACATATTTTTATACTCCTTAATTGCTATGTATCAAGAGAGAAAAACAAGGTTAGGAAAAAAAAGATATAAAATATAAAGTCAAAAGACAGAATAGAGTCTGTCCAATTTTTCCTCTGTTTTTTTTTTGTTTTTTGTTTTGTTTTTAATTCAAGGTAACTTAAAAATTGTTTATTCTGGAAACTGAAAATTTTAAAGGATCCCTATTCATTTTGATATGTATCGGACCCGTAAGTGAGGAGCTAACGATTAAAACTCTCCAAATAATAATAATAATAACTACACGCATAGTTAGGAAATTTATGGACACAAGCACACATCCCTAATCATTCTTGCACACATCTTTACACTTGGCAGTATGTGCTTTGGTCCTTGACCCGCCATATTGTTTTTGCTGGGGAAACCCAAGGTTTGAAACATACAAACATAATAATAATAATAATAAAGCGCAAAAACTCGTGATTTCTTAAAAACTTATCTCAGAAAGATGAAACTTTAACAAAAAACGAATTTAACTAAATGCCCGCTTCCTGGTAATTTTGATACAAATTGCTTCCTAGCTGAAGAACTTATAAAAAAAATAACCGTTTGAGAACGGTTTTTTCAGTGAGCTTCCCACTACAAAGAACCACTAAATTACCAGCAGATGCTTACAATTTACTATCCATTGTCTTTTAACTATTTTCTTTTTTTTTAATTAAATAATAAACTCTTTAATTTTGTTGTACGATTGTTGTGGATGCGGTTAATGTACGTTCTACTATTTCCGGTCTGACAACTTCTGTTCTTCTAAAATGCCCTAAATGTTCCGACATGCGTTCTTCTTTGAAAGACTCTACTCCCAAATAGATAAGAATTAAAGAAGATAAGTTTTATATACACTAACAATACGAATACATTGCATTGGATAATTAGTTCTTTGTTTTTTTTTTGTCTTAATAAAAATTGCCCATTATTTTATTTACTAAAGTAACTGAACAGTCATTTCTTACAGCTTTGGATATTTGGAAGGTTCAGACTTAAAGTGGACCAAGTCCATTTTTTTCACATTTTAAGTAATTTTAAGTAATTTCACTAGCTCATTTGATATATATTGTCACAGAAACAGTATTTTGAATTTTGTATTGGGATTTTTCAAGTTTCAGATTGCTGTCCGGCTTTATAGGTTTAGTAATATAAGTTAATTTTATTCTTATATTCTATGCTTTCTAAATTTCCAAATTGCAAATGATATCGTTGCTTTGCGAAACTCGAAGAGCCAGATTTGAGTTTTGCCCTCTCTCCCTCTCTCTCTCTCTCTCTCTCTCTATATATATATATCTATATAATTATGTATTTCTGAATAAGTGCCTTACAGTTTAAAGGCATTAAAATAACGAACAGCATTCCCATAGATCTTCTTAAGAACATTTAACTTTTAAAGATCTTTTTGTCGAAATTGAAGTTTAGGGACTTGGTTTATTTTAACTCTTGGACCATCCATTTAATGTTCTGTAATATTGAATCGCATATTGATCGGAAAAAATAAATTCTTGTGCTGAAACCATTCGGGATTTAATGCTTTATCACATTTTCTATTATTTTTTTTCTTACCAACTGCTTCATCTCTCTCGTCACTGAAGTAATTTTGTTGAATTCCCATTAGGAAAACGAGGTTCATCAAACCAGTCAGTCCGTAACAACTTCTGAACCGCTGAATGGATCTTCTTGAAACTTAGTATGCATATTCGGAGAGTAACTCTTTTTTTATTTGAAATCTTTTATCAAATGGGTCCTTGTTGAGAAATCAGAACGAGAAAGTCACAAAAATTCCCTAATAGGAATCCTAACAGTGGACGTATATTTATTATCTTAAACAGAATCCTTAATCCATTACTAGTAAAATTAATCCGATTTCGTCAACTTAATTAATTAAGTAATGCAGATTTATTTATGTTTTTCTTAAATGGGAATTTTTTAATGTTTGAATTTTCAGCAGATTCTAGATTATAGTTTGAACATAAATTAAATGCACGTTTTTCGTTTTTGTCATTTTAGGAAAAAAAATAAAAAAAGAAATTTCCAGAAATAACACTTGAAGGAAAGATCTTTCGAACTTATTGGGTTTCTTTTTGACATTTTGGTTGAAATATGAATAAATAGTGAAATATATTCATTCTACTGTAGTGTTTTTCAAATCTCATCGTAAGATTTTTAGCTCGTTTGTAGAGTAAAAATATATAGAAATGATAACTACAATGTATTCTTTATAGTGAATATCATGCTTTTACGAATTCCATCGGCGTCAAAGAAAACAAGGTTTTGGACCGAAACAAATGAGCAAAGACATCCTCCACATAACCAACATATCTTCCACTGATATTCTACTCGAATTCCAAATCACTCGATAAATGTTTATTAGTTTTCAAATACTACTAACTTTATAATAAATTCATGTCACTTATTTATTTAATTAATTATTTATCGTCTTTTAATTTTCCACTTACCATATTTGTTAACCACTAACTATATCATTAAATAGAATAAAACAGAAATAAGTGAAACTTAAATATTATAAAAATACGCCTATCAAAAGTTTTATAAGTAATATACAAATTCAGTAAGAATTGTTGGAATGAATGAATGAATGAATGAATGAATGGACATATGCAGGCATGTATATTTTTATATATAAATTTATTAATATAAATATCAATATTTTTCTCTTTTTGAAGGTTTCAGTTATAATGATAATTATTTTTAGTCAAAACTTCTAACAACTCTAAATAAAGAAAACGCATTCTAAATATTTTAGAAGTCATTAAAACAATAATAAACTTTAAACAAATAGTTATTAACTGAGAGGTAATAGTTATTATTTAACATTTGATATAAGTTGATGTATTTAATTAATTTACTCAGTCTAAGAGCGTCTATAGTTCATCGGTGACTGTCAAATACGATGACTTCACAAAACGCACGTCAACAATATCACCATTTTAGAGAGGAAAAAAAAAATTCTCATTTTATTTCGTAATCTGAAATGCTGCAAAATACCTTATTTCATTCAAAAAAAATCAACAAATTGGCAGAAATACAAACATAGGCGATATGTAGCGCTATGCACTTGCCTTTTCAAGTTTTCGATCGTGATTCATTTGATTTCACTTATCGCAAGAGACAGAAAAAAAATGATAATTTTTATTTAATTATCATATTACTTACAGAAATTATTTTACACAATTTCGGTTTTGTTTTTTTGTTTTTCTTTTTGCTCCGTCCCTCTCGAAAAAAATTCTTTGGACATTCATGATTACAAATAAAAACTTTTAGGTAAATCCTGGTTTATTCTACGAATATTATTAATCTTAGGTACTGTTTAAATTATGAATAATATTTAATTTTAATACAGTTCAAAAAATAAGATCTATTAAATACCTTAAATATTATTGAATGAAGACTAGAAGGTCATTCTCATGTAAAAACTTCTTCCTACAAAAATAAGAACAATAAAAAAATATAAGTAATTTCATAAAATGTATTTTGGGGATATTTTTTAGTCGCTGTTTATAGATAAATTAAAATTGAGAAATTAAAATAGAAATTGAGATTTCAGCTCGTTGTAATAAATAATATATATATATATATATTTTAATCTTCTCTAAAAATTAAGAAAAAAGAAAAATCACTATAAAAGTGAAACAAAATTGACGAAAAACACAAAAACAAAAAACAAATTAAACAGAAACTTAAATAAAATAAGAAGATGAACATTATTTAAACATCATTTTTGGTTTATTTTCCAAAAATAAACACAAATACACATTTTAAGATAAAGAAAGAAAAAGACACTTAAATATTCTTTCATTTGATTTTGTTGTTATTATTATTATAATTTTTTTTTTTTTATTCTTATAATCATTTAATTTTGTCTGAAAAATTCACTTAGATTGATTCAAACTTTTATGTTAAATTTTCATCTGAAGTATTAAAATTTTGTAAAGAAAACAAAATTGAGCGTTTTGAGTAAAAAAAAAAACAGGTTTTACTCGGTTTAATTCTCCATTTTTTCCAACTACTTAAAACCAATTGTGTGATGAAATTGTAAGTTGGCTGTCACAGCTTTGAATGAAATTGTAAGATATTGTAAAAGAAATAAATGAAAACAATTCAAAACTCTCTCAATTGTTTTCTTCTAAACCTCGGTCTCGCTTGTGCGACACAAATGACTGACTACAAGTAATTGTCACAGGTCTGTTCACGCATGCGCGACTGCAACGGCCACTGACGGCTATCTGGTTTCGCTCGCCAACCCCTGTCTTAGTATCTCGTTTTTTTTTTTTTTGAAAATGTACAGATATAAAGAAATGAGAGGCTAATTTCAGTTATGGCTAATTGGAGTTTTAAAACTTAGTCTACCCAGTGTTGATATAATACAACTTGCTATACTTTTACATTTATGAAAAAAAAACAAAAAAAAAAACTACTTATAGAGCAAGATATTTTTCGACATTTTTAAATGCACGTCCATTTTTCAATACAGTAGCACTATATTTCGAATTTTTTTCTAATGTTCACTGTTTCTTATTGATATTTTATTTTGTAGATGTTCCACACTTCAGACCACTTAAAAAGTTAAATGATGACGACAACAACAACAACAACAACAACAATAATAATAATAATATTTAACTTTGTATAACAGATTTCAAGATGTTTTTGACATTCTTTCGTCATAGTTTAATTATCAAGATTTTAACTAATTGTAGTAGGCCTACTTGTTTCAATGTATAAGTAATCAGTTTTCTTTATTTTTATTATAACGATGAAAATGCGTTATTCTAATTATTAATGAAAAAGAAAACATTAAACAATGTAGCGATAGCGATTAGTAAACCAATCACAAAGCTTCACAATGGCTTCTGATACGTGAATGAAGAAAACTATTCAAAACTTAACACAAAACGTCTACTTATAAATAAGCGGAGTGAAAAGTCGGTTGCGTGCAAATTAAAATATATTTTAACATCTTCGACTAAATTAGAACCACTTCTTCAAGAATTTAATCTCAAGCTCGTCTCACCTTCAAGAAGCACCACCAGGTGTGGAACGTGTCTCGATGAAGTCTATTCTAACATAAAGGGACTCAATCTGTACTCACTATTTGTATGGAATAATCGTCATTCTAAGCTCAAACCTTGTTAATAGATTATATTCAATAACTTTTGAATACTTTTCTTCATTCACGTATCAGAAGCCGTTGCGAAGCATTGTGATAGGTTTACTATAATCGCTATCGCTATCTTGGAGACCGACTAGCTAGAGACACAAACTCTACGGCTCTGAACTACTCTTGGCAAGACCTTTTCAATGACACCCTAATCTAGTCTCTAGCCCTCGTGGTTGCTGAGTTGATACTTGTCCACAGACAGACAGACAAACCTGGACTATAAGGCTTCACGGTATCAGAAGCCTAAAAATGCATCTCGTGTAATTTCAAATAATAATAGAAATGTTAAATAGAATAGAGTGCAATGTTTGTTACAATGGAATCTACATATCTGAAATAATTCTGTATATTTGCTAAATATCTTAGATCCTATAAATAAATGTAGTTGGTCTATTTTGTACACGAAATACAATTAGTTTTTCTTTTAATTTTTACACTGCAATAACACACAACATTCTCTAATGTTACCAATATATTAATAAATCTTAAATACTCGTACATGTTTACGATATAAATCATACTTAGTGAACATAGGACCTACTTAACTCAAAATTTTTACTTTTTTTTTCAAAGTACGTTAAAAATACCGAAATGCCGTTAAACTCCCGAATGCAAACATATCTGCTGCTTGCCGATCACCCTTATCGCCCAGATAATACACTTTTGCATAGACAGATAATGTCAGGTGCAATGCAAGACATATTACGTCATGTCCGTATCTTTTTCCAGAACTACTTTCCAATTTAGTCAAAAAAATTGCTAAAAGTGAAAAAAAGCAACAAAGAAAATGTCGCGATATTATAGACAGAACAACAAGATCCCATATAGGCTACATTTCTTCATGGGAGAATTGTCTCTAGTGAATGTAGAAAAATCTGATGAATTCTGTGAGTTTTTAAATATATTATCGGAACTTACACCTTTCTCCCAAAGCACGGTACTTCTCCAAAGGATTTTTTCGTAGCTACTTCTTGTCCAGATGAGTCAGAAGCATTAGTGGATAAGTTTTTAGGTTTTTAGGTTTCCCAACATCACAGGACATGGATTTTTGTATAATAGAATTCAGTACGTAGCGGCAGAGGATGATATGGATAAAACGTCTGGGTTTTCTAGTACTGCTCTAGCATATTCCTGAACAGGTACTTGTACCGTAGATTGTGCCAATCTCCTCCGACTGGAACCATCCACATCTGAATTCCTAAAACTTTATAATTATTCGTCAGCAGCACTTTGACAGTTAAAAGTCCTTTGCTCGTCCACTGACGATATTTAAGCAGTTCTACCGTTACATTTTCTAAAAATAGTTGCCTCCACCAAAGACAGGGAAATGAACACTGAATCATTTCTGAAAGTGCACTTGACAAAAGTTATTCAAAAGATGAATAAAATAAAATCAATAAGTGAGTGATATTAAAAAAAAAAAAGTTGATATTTAAATTTACAATAATAATGTGTTATAAGGAATAAATAGCATTACATTACTTTTACATTCATTTACAACAACAGATGTCAGTGGGATACCCGGAATCACTAATTCATCAATAACCCCTTTTATAAACTGAAATGAGATCAACCTTAATAACCACATTTATGTCTACTTTCTCTTAAATCTTGTAATATATAAAATTCATTATTAATGCGATCTTAAAGACTGAAATGAAACTGTTAGATCATATCATCTTTTGATATAATGAATAAAGATATATAAAGATTATTAAGGTAGTGAACATAACATTATCCTTCATTTTCACTATGTTCCTGCAGACGAGTTACGTTTGTATCCTTCCGCTTTCTGACTTTTAACTGTTTTAAAATTTCTTACCGTACGATTGGCGGGAAAACTATTTTAAAGTTTTGTATTAAAAACGAAGAGTTGGCATTCACCAATAGATGGCGCTGAGAAACCTGGAATGATTAATCTATTACTAATTGCTACTCCCATTTCAGAAACTTTCGTGAACCTTAACTTGGCTAGCATTGCTGGATCACGTTAAATGGAAGCGAAGGTATTGTATTATTAACACCTGAATTTCATCAACGCTTTTTTTTAAATATCTGTCAGGCCATAAATGCTAATTACGTTGACACCAGTGACAGACCAGTCACACCTGCATCATTTAATTTGTTTAATCTTTTTTTTTATTGATTTTTCCTCCCTAAGTTTTGTCTGGTTTAGATTTAATTGCTTAATACTATTAAATTAAGCAATTAAATCTAAGCCAGACAGTTCTGAATGCGGTTACTTTAATTACGAAAACTCACGAAATCTTCATTAAATTGAATGATTAATCTATTATTAGTCTTACATTTTTTTATAGCACAACTAATCAAAGGATATATAGTAGGATTCTTATATTCTAGCACTTGTTAATCTGCATCAAAGAGGAAAAAATAAATAGTTAAAAAAAAAAAAAAACCCACTTTTAAGTCGATTTATTACGTCCTATCAGTATGTCAGTCTGTAAAATAAATGAAAAGACTATTTACCTTACTAGTAAGTCTAGGCTAACGAATATATGATAGCTATTGATTTGTATAAATGTTGGACTCAAGACCAGTAGCTATGGGTAAAAAATAAATCGCAATTACAAATAATGTGATATAATTAAATAAAGTGAGAGGAAAAAAAACCAAACTACTCAGAAAGCTAAAACTTTAATGGTGGATGGATGTCACTCAAATGGATCTCTCAACTGATTGAGTGAGACCACGGTTGAGAAGCATTAGGGCCAAAAATTACTCTTCCACGACTTCCGTTAAAGAGCTGTTACCGCAATATATCAATAACTAATTACTTGGTAAAGCTGAAATTTTCGTAGTAGTTTTTTTTCTGTCCAATAGTAAACAGCCTTAGACTCTTTCAAAGCAACTTTTCGAATATTGGCATGCCATTTATAATTTTTTTTATTATTTCTACATTGGCCAATCAGTTTACAAAATAATGAATTCGTTACTTTCATTAAAACTGAACAAAACAAATTCATCAAATAATAATAAAATAAAAAGTAGATTTCTGTATGTGTGTGTGTGTGTGTGTGTTACAGTATTTTATAAAATAATAACTACAATAAATTGCGAACTGTTCTTGCAAGATTTTTTTTCTAATTTCTAAACTAAGACAAATTAAAATTTTTACTTAGTACTAATATACATTTTTAAAGTTATGGCATGGAATCAAGTTCTGAAGGCATTTTAACCCTTGTTTCCTAGAAAGGTGAGGCTCATCAGACAACCTCTGTCTGTGTGTGTTTCTGTCCCATAAGAATTTTTGCAGCACGCTGGTGGATCTTCTTCAACATAAGTTACAGGCAAGAGAAGAAATAATATTTTAAATTTTTCCCCTGTGGATCCTTACTGGGAAATAAGCACGTGAAGGTACCATTGAAAAGACCATTTGAACTGAAACACTGGATTTCTTTGATGACTTAAACAATGGATATTAATTCAACTCTTCCTGTGTACGCGAGCTTTATTATTATTATTATGTAAAAATTTCAAACCTTGGGTTTCCCCAGCAAAGACAACATGGCAAGTCAAGGACCAAAGCACATATTGCCAAGTGTAAAGACGTGTGCAAGAATGTTTTTAGTAGGGATGTGATTATTATTATTATTATTATTATTATTATTAAGCGGATTTAATCAATTTAAGTAATTAATGTGATTTAATTAATTTTATTTTCAGAAAATATTATAATAAAAAAGTAAACTGAGATTTGTCTTTTGTAATATTTTGATAAGCTTTATAAAATTAAAAAAAAAAGATGACGATTTAAGGAAATAAGCGTCAAATTCCTCCAGTAACTTTTTGTTTAAAAAAAAAAATTTCAAGTATAAAATTTATATAAAAAGGCCTTCTTTAAATAACTCGGAATTGTAACAAGTCATTTCTATATGGTTTTTTTTTTGGTTGAGAGCATTACAAGGGATCTTAGTCTGAAGGTAAACCAACTGGTTCGTCCAGGTGTGTGTGGGCTCTGGAGATGACCTCATACTCTACAAGCGTAAAATGAAATATGCCACTCAGACCAGAAACAAATACGCACACCTTTTGCTGTTTCACCTTCGAAGCTGTCTTTTATTTTTTTAAAAGCTAATCAACGGCTTACGTTTGGTTTGACTTACGTTGGGTGACGTCAAAGACTGCAGCGATACCTGTATTGCATTTATATCATCCTTAACAACTTTGTCGAGGAACTTTAGAAAAGTCTGCTTTCCCTATAATATTGTTTCCGTAATTTATTTTATTTTTAAGGTCATAAAAACGACATACGAAAAATACGAAAAAAAAACGAAAAAAAGAAAAACAAAAAATTATTTTTTTAATATCTATTTCTGAAGAAAAAAAAATTGAATCTATTTTACCTTAATTTGTCTAAATCCAATTAATTTTAATCATTTTAAAGCCGCGAAATTAAAAGGCTAGTTATCCTTTGTCATTCTTTCACATTTAATGTTTTTTCTACGGGAAGTTTTATCACTTTCTCGTGATAATTTCTCGACAAAGACCTGCATAGAAAATACGTCAAATATACAAGACAAATCGTCTTTTGCTCTTAAATGTGCATGCCAAGATTCAAGCACCTCCATCCACGTTATTAGAGAGAGAGAGAGTGGTAGATCAGGTGAGTCTCAATTTCTGAGGGAAATCGGCTAAAAATGAAAACTTTCCTTCTCACCCTTTTATTCTAATGCTAATTCTCTTAATCTAGTATTTTGAGATTAATCATGTGGGATTAACATTAATCACCAAGAACTAGCATGGTGCTGATTAACATTACAAATAAATTATTTTAAGAGACCAATGTTGAATCTATATTTGCCATTATATGCTACTGTATTTACCTTTAAATTCAAATTTCTCTGCCACGAAATTATTATCATTCTTTTTTTCCAATTCAGAAAGAAATACTTTAAGAAAATGGAAAACTTTAAATCAGGGGTTCTCAA
>JAFIDM010004315.1:68252668-68268683 GCA_023159025.1 Thereuonema tuberculata
TTTTTTTTGTTTTAATCCTGCCATTTGTAATTCACAACCAATACCAAATTAGTAGCTGCAACGACGACCAGACGGCGCTATATATAGCATCTCAGAATCATTGCTAAATATTTCGACTGGAATTTTAAGTATGAACACACACACACACACGCCACGACGGACAACGAGAAAAACAACGACGAAATACGGTAGAAAACAGGAAAATACAAAACAAAGTATCGGACGATATAAGAGGGGATCCGTGTTCTGTTCCCCCCTCCCAGTGCTGTAAGTGGTGTCGTCCTAGTAGAAGCCTTTAACCAACGGACGCTTTATTCTATTTTTCAATATTTAATTCCTGATTTTTTGGGAGTATTTTTTTTTTTTTCCAAATATATAGTTTGAAGGAAAATATTTTCGGTTTAACACGACTTAACAAAAAAGAAGTCTTGAACTAACTTAAAGTCAACTTTCCAATAAATGTTCGGTGTTGTTTTTTTTTTGTTTTTTACATTGTATTTTTTTAAGATTTTACAATTTTGAAATAAGACCGTATGGGGCTGTCCATAAACTACGTAAACATGTAAAAGGGGGTGGTTCTGCTTAGCGTGACAAAATGTGACGTCAGATAGTAGGTGACGTCACATTTCAAAAATGCACTTAAGTGAAATGCAATCTAAAATATCTCCTAAGAAATTCATTAAAACACCCGCAATTATCTAAACTTTAAAGTTCATGCACTCTCAAATGGATTTCTATTTCCGCCAATGAAAATTGAGCAAATTAATGGAGGCTTAGCTATAGCACCATTTGATGATGATGGAATACATCTCGATTTACTTGACCATCTCTCGTTACGTTCCAGCTGAAAGCCAAAGATTTCCTTCACGTGCTACAGGATTGGTTTTGTCATCTGTACATAAGAAATTGGCTGTCAGAGTTTGCAAAAAGTGTGACTTATAAATAAGACATTTAAAACAAATGCACCCCAAAGTAAAGTACGAATCATCTCATGGTGAACGATTATTATTATTTGATACCAAAAAGAATTTTGATGTTAATTTTACTTTTTAACATTGAACTTCGATTATTTGCTGAGGTACCTGTAATACGAAAAAAAGGTAATTTTAATTTCAGATTCTGATTTTCTCCTAAGATCTAACTTTGGATTTTATAGATATCTTTTTTGTAACTTTTTGATATTACAGATAGGTACCACAAATCCATTGTACCTACCTAAAATATCAAAAAAATATCTAAAAAGAAATCATTTTAATTTTAGATTTTGATTCTATTTTTTAATATTGTATTTAGATGATTTGACTTTTTTTTTAATACCTACCCAAAGATATAAAAAAAAGGTCAATTTTTCTTATGTATAAATATCAATCATTAAGATGTAAACTTTGCAGGAAAAATTACAAAATATTTAATGTATTACTAAAGTGTATTAAACTATATTGAGAATAAAATATAGAGTTATTTTATTTTGGTTGTTCACTAATTGCCTGGAGATAACAAACATAGTTGATTTTCTATTGTTCCACGGTCTTACAGCTAAACTAAAGGATAAAGTTCTTCATTAATTCTGCGACTGATTAAACGACTTCGTAGTTGAACTAATTAATAGGTGTTCTGAACTGAATCTTACAAATACTGTACTTATATTTAAAAATACTTTAGTTTTTAATGTAAATTGGGTGGGGGGGGGGGGGTGGATACTGTGATGTAATATTAAAGAAAGGGGGGGGGGTCACAATATTTTGACAAAGTGTGACAAGGGGCAGGAAGGGGTCGAAAATAATAAAAATTAGCGTGACGTGGTTTATAGGCAGTCCCTTTGTATTCGACGATTGTAAAATACTCACCGAATACAAGCGATCTGCTTTCAAATTCTCCATTTAAATTCTCCAATTAAATCCGCAAATGCTGTTGTTCAAATAGCGTAATTAAAATGAAATCAAAGCACACGGAATAGAATCGATTACAACACGTATTACGATGCATCGTTGTGCGTCAATAAAAACTCAAATGTTTGCCATCAGTGCGAGTTAATTGTTTTGCTTTTAAAAACTCTCGTAAGAATTTTCGTCACAGTCACGTGCACATAGAAATTTCACATACTAGAAACAGATCGTGTCTTGTTCGTAAACCTGCTTGCCAATTTTGAAGAAGATCCATTTTCAATAGCTAAAAATTATTAGGCTAACTTTAATTTGGAAAGTGAGTATCGAAATTTCTTCCACATTTCAAAACAAAATACGAGAAGATTCTTTGAAGTCAAAAGAAAACTTCTTAACTTTTAATCAAGATATTTACTAAATACTTCAACAAGATATTTACTAGAAAGCAAGTTTAACGTCCGTAATCATTCATAAATGGAGAGAAATCGCCAACCGGACAATAAATATGCCTTCGCCCATAGAGCCAACATCAACGAGAATTCTGTACAATTGTTTCATCCTTATTGGGGAATCATCAGCAGAATCTACTCGTTGATGTTTGGCTCGCCGCGCGAAAGCTCTACTAGTTAAGGGTTATTTCAAATGAATAATGAAGATTAAAATTTCAAAATTTTGTTAATTACATAGTTACTATAAGGCTCTTATAAAAACTATATAAATAGTTACCATAAAAAAATTAAAAAATGTTAAAGGAACTGTAATTATGTAAAGAATCTCTGGAACTTAGAAATAAAGAAACAAAATATCATTTATCGGACTGCACTTTAGTAATTTACAGTTTTTTAACTTTTTACGTTAAAAAAGGGATTAATGGAAAAAAAAAAAATCAGGATATTTTATTAATTAAATTTCTTTGGAAGCTAGTATCCAAATTTTAATAGTCTAAATAACACTAGAAAACATGAGTCTTATCTTCCAAAACTGACCTTTCTGAAATTAAATAAAATGAATTTCAATAATCACGAACAAAAAACATCAAGGAATTATAATTACAATTATTTAACGCTTTCATATTTAAAATTTTTATATCTGCGTTAGGAAACGACCTTTAGTGATTGATGATTTGACTCCAACCTCACTACTGGACACGACTTTTTTTTGGTTGAACGACTACGAGCATCCATTCCAAAATCACGGGCACGCCTACGTCACTCATTCTCCATGTATTACTGAAATACATTTTAAAAACATAAGACCTATTGGTATAGCAAACAGTTATATTGTATTTTTGATCGCGCCTTAAATTGTGAATGGCTAATAACAATGAACAATTCTACAGATGTTAAAAAATATATAATTATAGTAAAGTTGCCCTTTTCTACTTCAATAGCGCAAGACTCTTACAAATGATAGGATGATAATAATGTAAAAATACAAATTTAAGTGACTAAGCAATAAATGCACGACTAAAAACTGAAATATTAGTAATTTCGTGAAGAAAACGGGATCTTTTTCCCTGCTCTTTTCAAACCAGGTCTGGTTGAGTCGGAAATGAAGCACGGCACACTATAATCCAGTTCCTAAAGAAAGGATGAATATATCCATTTCTACTTTAAAAAAAAAAAAATAGATGAAGCAGCACTAACTTAATGGTTGTTAAGCTTTCGAATGCCATTCCGGCATACCCTGGTGGTATAGGCGGCAGTCTTCCAAAATGCAGATGTATCGGAACCTGGGTTCGAATCCCGGCACGGGCTTGGATGCTTCAATTTCCTTTCCTGTGTTTGTCAGCCTCTTCTTTCTCTTCGCGTCTGAGAAAGGCAACGGGAAACCACCACACTATCTTTTCCAACTGAGCCGGCCTAAAAAAACCCGTTAGCCAATAAAATCGCCGAGTGTCGGATACGACTGTTGGCTTAAGCAAAAGGCTTTCGAATGCGGTAACTATTTGGTAGCAGTCTTCCAAATAGATTGCATTTGTGGTTTGCAGAGATGGTTAAACGAAAAACGAAAAACCTATTGCAATAAATATTCCAATTCTAATATATGCACAATACAAACAATGGATTTCAATTTTCTGGAAAAAAAAATGATTAAACCTCATTATTTATTCAAACTGCCTAAATCAGATGAATTTTAATCGTATCAAACCACGCGGAATGGATTAGTTAAGATTTACCATTCATTGTTTAAGACAAAAATAGAAACTAAAGTCATTCTTTGGGGATTCCAATGTTTTTCAATGGGAAGTTTTGTCGTATTAATTTCTCGACAAGGACCTCATTTAGAAAAGATTTAAAATGTAACAGAGTGTCCTTAGTCCTTGAAAATGCATACCAAAGTTCAAGAAGATCCATCCAGGTATTCAGAAGTTATTGGGCGGGAGGGAAGGGAAGGATTCTATGAACATTTTCTTAGATATGAAGTAATGACTTGATATTTTTGTCTAACTTTGGGAATTATTGTAAGTAAAACTACCAATTATAAACAAAATGCAATTTTAAAATTAAAAGTAAGTGGTTTAATAGCTATAGTATTTAAAATATAAAAGTTATAGATGATCCGAATACCGTAAGCTCTTATCTTACAACACAGAGAAGAGGAGAAGCCTTTAAGGATAAATGAACTCAGCAACTTAAAACCTTCTGAATGCAATATTAGCTGAATTCATTTTTATTTTAATGAGTTTTTCTATAAAAGAAGAAAAGCTAGTCTGAAATGTTGAAGAATCATTAGACAACATTGTAGATAAAAAAAAAAAATATATAAATCAAAACAAATTTTGCAGGCGGAAAAATAAAGGACAAGATTTCAGATTATTTTCTTAAAGATACAATTCTAATCGAGTACTTCGGCGATTACAAAAACAACAGCAACATGAGTTAAATAACTAAAATAACAAATTATGTGAACGTTTTTATATAATATCGTAGGTAAACGAAACCGAATATCAAAAGCAAGAAATGTAAGAATGGGTTTAACCATACAATGATAATCCATGTAAGAAAAGGCCTTTCTATTAATAAGCTCTGAGTAACCTACTCTCAGATTAGACCCCGAAAAGAAATAAGTTCATGTTTCTTTTTTATTTCTTATGTAAAAAAAGATCCTCCCACTGCTATTTTCTATTCGTGACGAAAACAAATCAGGAAAAATTATAAATATCACGATTCTACTCCTGTGTTCCACAAATTGCAACAACATTTTTAATATAATTCACTAAATAAATAAAAAAATTAAGATTTTAATTGAAAACAATATTTTAGTGTAAAAAAAAAAAAAAAGAAAATGAAAGAAAAACAATTATAAAGAACTTAAAACTTACTTACCTTAAAATGTTATTTGAATTTTTTTTTATTTTCTGTATTTTTTTTTTCAAAGTTGTGAAAACATAAAAAAACGAAAAGACTACATTTATATTCAAATTATTAATCTATTGATTTCAAAGATCTGAAAAAAAAAAAAACCCTAATTAATCCTAATTACTAACTTAAGCTGTTTAAATTGAATTAATTGTGCAAAACACGCGCAAAGGATCAGCTAAAAGCATTAATTCTCTTTGTTTAAGAAATTGAAATATTAACAGAAACAGGAAAGACATCCATTGTTTAGAATCCAATGTTTTTCTATGGGACCTATTTTCTCAGCATGGATCCATTTGGAAAAGATTTCAAATGTAAAATACGTTGGATCGTATCTAGTTCTAGAATGTGTACAACAAGTTTCAAGAAGATCCACCCAGAAGTAACTAAGGGAAGGAGGTCACACAGGCAGTGATCTGAGGAACGTCACGTCAATTAAAACACAAAACATTCAAAAAGATAAAAATAAAAGCAAACCTTCAAAAATGAAGACTAGAAATATAGTCATACAGAAATAAAGTTTTAGAGGGAAATGAAATAATGAGGAACGAGGTTAGGGTTGGTGTGAAATTACTCAGTAAGATCTTAACAAAACTGGTCAAAAAAAAAAACAAAACAGTTTAATGATAAGAAAAAGAAAGAAAAATTCCTTTGAAAAACAAAAAAAAAACAAAAAAACAAATAAGAAGAAAAAGAATACTAAATAGTTCAAAGATCAACTGGGAAGAAGCGAACACAAAGAATTTAATAGGTAAATGAACTCTTGAAGATATCTGGTATTGAATGCTAACATCTTTTGATGGTTTGCCAAAAGTAATGAGGATCTTCCATAGTAGTAGTAGTAATGTAGGTTTTAAAATTTCAGCTTTCTAGGATAAATCGTTTCTGAGTTATCTTAATCACAGATGGATTTAAAAGTGTTCATATTTTTTTTCTCCCTAAACCTTTTTTTTTACTTCTTTTAAAGGGCATTACAAACGTTAGAATAAACCGTTCGACTTATCCTGCTGTAGCTTTAGGAATGTAAAGAAGAAAGGTCGAAGAACTCAGTCGACTTACCTTCTGTAAAAATATCATTTATTAATATTTCTTTACATTTCTTGTTCTTTTCAATCTTGAAAATGACAAAATGAAAAAAACCTACGCTACGTATGTTTTCAAGTTCTAAAATACTAACAGAACAAATTTTACATTTTCTCTGAAAAAAAAGGGAATTAAATCTGGATTATTTACTTATAGTTCTTAAAATCGCTTTAATTTTTAGTTACATCAAGCCTTATGTTAATTACGGGATTAGTTAACGTAGGCCTAATTAATATTCATTGTTTAAGACAAGGAAGTACTAATAGAAATAGAAACCTATTGTTTAGATTCCAATGCTTTGTTTTTTCTCGAGAAGTATCCACTTGGAAAAGATTTCAACGATAAACGTCTCTAGTCCTTAAATATACATACCAAGTTTCACGAAGATTCATCCAGCCGTATTCAAAAGCTATTGGGGAAGTGGACACACGCATACACAAACATATATACGACTAAATGATCTGATGATCCTCGATTCAGAAGGAAAAATAGGCTAATAACAGCGAAAAGACCAACTGAAATTTGGAAGGCAATAGATGATAGCCATAAACAAGGTGCAGAAACAGAAGAATATCCAAGGAAAATATCCAAGATGTGTGCGTAATTTGGCAACGGGCTACGTGTCTTTTCCTCCCACAGTCCAGAAGCTTCAGCGACGAATTCTACAATGGACAGTCGCTCAAAATCACAGCCAGGTTTCTCGACTACATCGAATGAAACAGTGAGATAATCCTTGATATATACGTTAAGTCGGATTTAGGGGGGAAAAAAAAATCTTAAAGCAATCTAAACGATATATAAACTGCAGATCTGAAAGGAAGAAATCAATTGAATAACAATGTCTAAATATTTGACCTACATGTAGATAGCCACTTTTTTTTGTTTAATTTCAACAGCCGGAGGTAGGAACTTCTTCCTGACATTGCAACTTTCTCTGCCAATTTTCATTAATTAAAAACTACTTTGGTGTAGTTCAAAGACATATTTCGTTTTAAGCGGCAATTATCGGTCTTCCGGAGTCAACTTAGTTTGTTTCCATCCCATCTACCTAAAAATAAATATTCAACGAAATTTCATCGGAAGTTGTACAGTGCTGCCTTTCCGGTAAGTTTGGGCTCCGGAAAATATCAAAGAGTAGATGAACTTTAAACTACTACAAAAACCTGTAACTATTTTTGGCTTTATCTTAAAAGAGAAGCCCAAAAAAGCATCGCTAAAAATAAAACCTCTTTATTTCAAAACGGTTTGTAATACAAAGCAATTCCAACAAGGAGCTTCAAAAAATAAATAAAATAATATTTAAAATTTGTCCACTTCTTCTGTGGGAATAATTCATAGGAAATTTGGAAATTTCTTTTTCAAAAACCAACGTTCTTTACCTGATGAAAAATTCTATGGAAATAAATAATGAACTAGATGTGAATGGTAACAGAGGCTTAAGAATGGTTTTTAGGTATTAAATGCCAAAGAAAAATACGGACAAAACCTTGGCAATTCACTATTTTAGTTTTTATTTCCGCATGGTAACTAGTTGGATATTACAAGATATGTTTGGTCTTAGTCCTCTGACTATGCATCGGAGAGAAAGAAAGCAAACAAGAACAAACAAAAAAGTTGAAGTTTGATGTAATATACAGGGTGTTTCCGAACTTGTGTTGCTGAAGAATATGGTAGATAGAAGGACAAAAATAAACAGTTTTCATTAAGTAATGTGTGTCTGCTCATATTCAGTAGATATTTTAATTGTGTGTGAATTCAAAGTTTCATTATTCCACTTGAAACATTTTTCTTCTCAGTTTGTATGCGCATCACGATAAAACCACTGGACGGATTTTCGTTAAGTTTTAGTACATATAGGCCGACACATCGTTCTTGATGATCGCGTTTGCGCGGGAATCACGGAAATTACGAGATTTGGCCATTAGCCTCTTCAGCAGGTCTCAAGGAATGTAGTATTGCGAATGTCTGTCACTAGGAAAATGCTAGAGAAAAAAATGTTAAAGTTGGAATTTTACCTTCAGCTTAGAGGCGATGGATGCAGCGGCGAATAAGGCATCGGTCAAAATCGTCGACATCAGTAATGGGGCTTGCTCATGGCCGCTTCTTCCCCGGAGTCGATAAGCCTTCTTTCGCGCCATTTTGTGAGAAGACATGGATAGAGGCTATTCTCGCGTCAATCACGTGAAATCGCGAAAATTCGGGATCGTCAAGAACGATGTGTCGGCCTATAGCTTTTTTTATGATCCAACTTGAAAAACAGATTCTTTTATTTTCATCTCTACTCCTCCCATCGCTAAAAAATAAAGGCTCCCCCTAAAAAAAAAACAACCTTTTTCTGAAATGGATTTTACTAAAATTTGTTACGATGCTCATTATTTACGGTTCAATTTAAAATATGAGCATCATTATTTTGGTCTCCCCCTACCCCCAAGTACACAAAATGGGCCATCAACGTCACATCTCTCACTAGGCGACGGAAAACTGAGCGTATCCTTAGTTTTAAAAATAGACTTTTCGGTTTAGCAAAAAAAAAAAAAACCAAAGACGAAATTAAGAACGGACCATTTGTAGGAAAGCAGACTAAGCTTTTAATCCACTTTCAGCTAAAACATTAATTAGGTCGTGGATTTGATATGAATAAAAGTTCTTTTGAAACAGTTTGGTGAGAGTCCATTGGAATGCGACTGTCTCGTAGGATACCACCACTATTTCAAATAGAATGATATTGTTTCTACGCTATCTCGTTCTGAAGAAAGTTACCTTCCGTCCCGGTTTTTCTCTGGACCAATATTAGGGAAGGGATGGGGGTTGAAAATAATATTCGAATAATGTCACTTAAAATTCATATGTTTCCAACAACAATAGTCATCTAACAATGGTTCATACGAATCTGACACAGGCTGTAGAAGTAAACGGAAGTCACGTGGTCTTCAACGATCACAGACAATAATACGCATTCTTGTTTGTTTTTGATGTTTTTTTTTTTTAACAAATTTTAAAAGCATTATCTAATTAATTGGTTAAATTAACCAATTTTGCGTTAATAGATTAATTTACGAGGAGACTTTGCAAACAATGTCTTAACTTTTAGTCTCGATTGCCATTGCTTTGGCTTTCTTTCACAAAGATCTAAAAAAGGTCTAATAATCACAAGACTTTTAATCGATCATGAGTGGGTTTTTTTTTCTTAGCTCTCAAGAAGAATGAAGTGAAGAAGAAAAAAAATAAAGAAAAATAAGTCGATCAATCCTTCGCAGTTTCCTTAGTAATTTAAACCAGGGAAAAATCAATAGTTCAAGTGTATGGATGCTACTGAGTTTTTTCTTCTTTTTCTTTTATCCACTGTTCACTCGGGCGAATGATTAGTTAAATCCACGCAAAGTTCGATCCACTGTGAAGATGATTATCTTTCTATCCTTTCTCTTGAACCAACAATAATATAACGATCCAGTACACATCAAGCTTAAAAAAATAGAATGCTTGTTTTCTACATCAAAGCACTAGTGTCTGTTCGTCCGTTGGTAAAACAAAGTTCCATTCATAAACATTCAATTTTGAATCCTAAAACTAGATTGACGATATTTTCGTTACTGTTCAACGTTCATCTATATACATACAGTTCTACATTTACCTCTAAAAACAGAGAAGGATAAAATATAATTCAGATTTGAAAGGTGTTTTACGGAACATTCTTTTTCTCGTCGACGGGGAAAACAAAAACAAACAAAAAACAAACTTATTTCTTATTGACGAAACATGCGTAGTCTTAATGAACAAATGAACAACATTTTTCTTGTGTTTGTTCATTTATCCGCATCATGCTAAAACAGCTAGACGGATTTCCATAAAATTTGGTTCATACCTTACTTATGATCCAACTTAAACATAGGCCCATTTATTTTGGTCTCCTTCTCCCATCTCACAAAAAAAAACCCAAAATCTCTGGCTGGGATAAAACGGCTGGGTTGATTCCTTTAAAATTTGATACGATGGTTATGATCTCAACTTAAAATATGAGTAACATTATTTTGATTTCTGCCGTAAAACCCAAGTCCTTCATGTGCTCAGTTCCTATTCCGCGATGGACAGCTAAAGATATTACCTGGTCTGATATATAAAGAAGAATGTTTGTTCTTTTTGCATTCAAATCAAATAAGAATTAGAGCCACCAAACTTGCATGGAACACCTTGGGTCGAGATGAATGTCGAGACTGGGTCGGCAGGAAAAGCGAGTGGGAAAATTTTCTGATTTTTTTTTCACAAACTTTCAGTAATACTATCTACTTTGTGAAATACGACGCGCGTTCAGTAAGTAATGCAAGACATTTTTTTTTTTTTTTATCTCTATTTGTTTTGTTTGCAAAAATTAAAATATTGTAAGTGCAGCATCTTTGAACCTTCTCGCATAATTCACTAAATTGATTCTTTTTCAACGCGAAGCCACACACACGTCTGCGCACAGAGATGAACTCATGAACCTGCAAAGGACTGTCCTTGCTCATCCTCCCTACAGCCCGGATCTTGTACCTTCTGACTACTTCCTCTTTTGCCCTCTGAAAAATGCAATCCGCGGGAAGAAAATGACGATGATCACGAAGTCGTCGCCGCAGAGGTCAATCTAAAAGAGTAATACAGTAAGGGTATACAGGCTCTCCCGTTTAGCAAAGCCATAGAGTTGCATGGCAATTATGTTAAAAAAAAAAAAAAATAGGACTGTGTAGCCAAAATATCCGGAAACAATGTGGTACATTCTATATTTTAACAAAACAAACCATGAACTATGAAAAAAAAAAAAGTTGCATTGCTTATTGAACGCCCCTCGTACTTGCATAAATGATATACAGTGCAACTTGGATAATTCGAACGTCTTTAATTCGAAGATTTCTCTTAGTCCTTTGAATTTCTTATTAAATCAGTGTTAAAAAATTGTGGATAATTCGAAGTTCAACTTCCTTAATTCGAAGTTTTTTGTAAAAAATTTCAAACCATAACGACTTTTCGGCGTTTCATCGTTAAGAAATTCGACACGTGACAACTAAAATCCCCTTCCCGCCACCGTTCGACACGTGACGCCATTCGAGCTTCCTGCTATCAGTGTCACCATATCTTTCAGTAAACCACGCGTGTACAAGAATTTAACGTTCGCTGAAAGGTCGCCGTCATTCGCGAGGTGGAAAAGGGTGTGAAGAAGAAATGCAAAATCGCCACGAGTACGGGATAGCGCCGAATTTCGTCGGTACATTGAAGGACAAACCAACATAAGTGAAGCTGTTTTCCGTTCACTAAACATGCTTGATGATTTTGCTAAACTTAAATGACTTAATTCTACAAAACAATCAGACATTGCACAATTTTTTGAAAAACTATAATTTTCTGTATTGAATGTGATATGTACTGTAGCTTACATAATATAAATCTTATTTTGTTTACATACATATAGTGTAAGTTTTTCATACCATCATCTTTCTGAATAAATATTTACTTATTGACAGAATAATCTTTTCAAGCATAAGTGGACCTCAAATTAAAGTTAAAAGATGTAACTTGTTTAATTCGAAATCTTGGATAATTCGAAGTTTTGTAGTGGTCCCTTCAGCTTCGAATTATCCAAGTTGCACTGTATTTTAGAATGGAGAAGCGTTCAAATTATCATCACGTACGTTATTAATGCTAAATCTATAAATAAAAATATTATTCCAGTGTTTCAGGTTCTTTTTCTTAGGGTAACCATAGGATAATTATGTTGCGGAGTAAAAACTGCCTGAAAAGAAGACAGTGTAATTTATACCTGGAAAAAAGAAACCAAACACACAAGAACATCTAAGGCCATTTTAGGAATCACCAAAGGAAGGGCTTCTTACAATGAGCACAGTTCAATCTAATAATAAATTTTCCTTTATTTTTTTTATTTAATTAATAATAGTAATTACATTACGATGGTTCGAATATACAGTTTTTGATCCCAAGCGACTTCAATTATCAGTTAAAATTGCATTTTAAAACTTTTTAGCCATCTTTTCTCTTCTTTTTCTTTTAAGCCTAATTTTGTAGGGAAGTGAGGCTCAATGCGCGCATGTACATGTGTGTGTAAATATATATATAATTATGACATTTAATATGCATAGGTATATGCATATATACAAACGGAAGAGTCTCTTAGCCCTTTTTTTTTCTCGGGAACCACATGAGATATAGGGGGTAAATGTAGTAACAAATTGAAGGTCCTGATATGGAGGCATGCATAAGTATGTTGATTTTTGTTAAAAGCAATTTTAATAAAAAAATCTCATAAAAAATGGACGCCTCCTGGATCCCTGTTATTGCTTCCTCCTACAACTGGAAAGTGTTTAAATCCGTTCATCGAAAATTTATGATTGGAAATAGTTATTAATAGAACCGAATTTCCAACCGAAGATTTTCTATGGACTCTACTAGTGTGTGTGTGTGTGTGTGTGTGTGCGCGCGCGCGCGCGTATATGTGTATGTTTGTATACAGTAATACCTTGAGATACGAGCGTCCCGACATGCGAGTATTCCGAGATACGAGCAAGCCTTCGAGCAAATTTTTGCTTTGAGATACGAGTAAAGATTTGAGATACGAGCACGCTTCCAGACGCCGACGCTAGGTGACCTAGCACTCGGAGCAACCAACGCCGCCTCACTCGTTCACTTCACGTATTCGTTGACTTCCGTACGCATCTCCCGCGAGTCTTCCGTATTGTGTTTGCATTCTCTACGTGATTTTCTCTTTATTTTGTAGATTATTCTTCATACTAGTGATGAGTCCTAAGAAAGTGAGTGAGAAGAAGAAACGCGTGATGACCATAGGAATAAAGCATGAAATTGTCGATAAACATGAGCGTGGTGCCCGCATGTGTGATCTAGCACGCATGCGTGATCGCAGTACATCCCATCCACAACATGTTCCATCCTAAAGCAGAAGGATGCTATCAAGAACGTAAATTCGTCAAGAGCGTGACGATTCTATCGAAGTATAAATGATGAGATGTATGATGAATGTTCGAGTATAAATGATGAGATGGAGAGGCTTCTGTTGTTGTGTATAAAGGAGAAGCAGATGTCACGATATACCATTAGGATCCTTATATATTACAATTTTTTTTTTATATATATGTATGTCTCTATCAAGTAAAAACATGTTTTTTCCATTATTATTAGCACAAATAAGGGAGTTTTTTAGAGGGCCGGAACGGATTAATTTTTTTTTTTTCTGTTATTTCTTATGGGAAAAAATGATTAGAGATACGAGCACCTCGAGTTACGAGCTAGGAAAAAATGATTTGAGATACGAGCACCTCGAGTTACGAGCTAGGTCCTGGAACGGATTGTACTCGTATCTCAAGGTATTACTGTACATATTTAGTTAAGGCCAAAAGATGATCTAAATTCTGTAAATTAAATACTAATTTTATATAAGTAAGATAAAAGTCGGTTTTATAGGCTCGGACGTCAATGGAAAAGTTTTCGAGGGTTGTATCTTGATAATCATACATGTTTCATATCAGCTATTGTTTAGACTTGAAAGCTTTGAGAAAGGCAAACAAAACTATTTACCTTAAAAATATTTGCTCTATTCTCAGCTTCCTTTGATGCTTTTGAAAGTTTTTTTTTTTGTTAAGTCTTCGCTCCAGCAAAATCAATCAAGACACAGGGATATTGGATAATCGAGTGTTCATGCCAAGCGCATTGAGCGCCATCTATAGCAGAACAGCGGAAATGCTTTATTTATATTATTTAGATAAGTCATGATGAAAGGGGACCTTAATAATTCAAACTGGGGCAGCAGTTTATGTGTGCATGTCTTCCCTCCCCCAATAACTGTTGAACTGCTAGATTCTTGATGTGCTTGAAACTTAATTAATTACATATTAGTTAAAAATACATATTTATTTTACATTTAAATTTTTTCTGTGTGGTCTGTATGGGGAAATTTGCGCAAGATATTGGTAAAATTCACAAAGAAAAGCATTGGAACCCAAACAGCGATGTCTAACAATGAGTATTATAAACCCTAATCCACTAATCCGTTTCAAATAGGATTAAGTAACTTAAATAAGTATGAATGCGGACTGAATTAATCTTTTCTTCTGCTAATATAAAACAAAAAGTGTAATTTAAAACCAATTTTCAAGAATAATAAAGAAAGTAAGCATTGATAAAAATAGGATTTACATTAACAGATATAATCTCTAATTATCAAATATGGCTAAACTTATTCAAGAACTGCTTCTTCCTCTGTGCTTTGTTTTTTTTCTTTCTTTCTCCGATGCACATTATAGGATATTATAAACTTTACATCAAACGTATCTTCTTATTTCCGTTCCATTTATTAAAATGATTTTCAGTGGACCACACTGTATTTCAGCCATATTTGATAATTAGAGATTATATCTGTTAATATACATCCTTTTTTTATCAACTGACCTAAAAAGCTTTAATAGGAAAATACTGACACATTGTATAAACTCATAGTATAGATGAGCACTGTTTCAGTAATATACAGCATACGTTGTCCTGTATTTATGAACTTTACATATTTGCAGTCAGTCTTTCGAAAGTTCATCATATTACTATATTTCAGAAAAAGATGTGGGAATCTAATTAGAAAATTAAAAACAACATTAAGGAAATTAGATTCCTTTGTTTTTTCGAACTTTCTGATTGCAGGGAGAAATTACATAAATAATAAAATCATTTTCTCATTACTTTTATTATTAATTAAGCAACTAAAAATAATCATTTATACATATTGCTGTTATTATATTGTGTGTTAATTTTCCTTTGTTAAAACACAGGACGCGTCAAGTCAGAAAATCTTTCTTTGGAGGGAAACGAGATCAAATACAGTATTTGCATAGTAACAATTATATTTAACATCTTTGAAAAGGAAATCAAATAATCTTTTGGAGGGTTTATATGCGCTACACTTCCAAATTATAAAGTTACGACCATTAAGTTTATTATTATTATTATTATTAACTACACTTTTTTTTTCGTACTTTTTATTTATATATATATATATATATTTATGTTAGTTTTGTAAAACTGCTTAATCCCAGAACCGTACTTGAGTACATTTCCATTAGGATTGTTTATATTTGCATTTTTTTGCTTAATTTCCAATAGAAAAATGAGGCTCATCAAAGTCAACATGTGTGTCCCCCTGTTTGAACCGCTAGACAGTTCTTCTTGAAACTTAGTATGCTCATTCTAGGGAAAAATCTAACTTTTCTATTTGAGATCGTTCTATTACGGAGAAATTAGAGCGACAAAAATTCCCAACAAAAGCATTGGAATCTAAACAGTGGATTTCTATTAATACTTCATTCTAGTAAACAATGAATTTTAATCCCCTTTTAGCTAATCCATTCCGCATGGTTTGATCCGATTAAAATTAATCCGATTTAAACAATTTAAGAAATAATGCGGTATTTCATTTTTTGTTTTTGTTTTGAAAACTGGAGAATTTGTCTTCAGTAGACGTAATTTGAATGTAAATGTACTTTTTCCGTTTTTGTCGTTTTCAAGACTAAAAAAAGTAAAAATAATTTAAAAAAAAAAAAAAAAAAAAGATTTCAGAAGGAAAGTAAGCTGAGATCTTAACTTGTTGTTATTTAGATGGTCATTAATTAATAATAAATTATTTAAACATTGAGTCAGTTCAAC
>JAFIDM010004315.1:68278683-68373731 GCA_023159025.1 Thereuonema tuberculata
ACTACGGGTGTATACTCAGACCGTGCGAAATAGACTCCGTCACAGTGGACTGTACGCCCGGCGACCAACGGTATGGATTCCGTTAACTGCTGAACATCGCAGAATCCGCAGAAGGTGGGCTGAAATGCATCTTCCTTGGATCCATGAAGAGTGGTCCACGGTTCTCTTCAGTGACGAGTCAAGTTTCAGCCTGCAGCCTGACCAATCGTCGTGCTCTGATCTGGCATGAACATGGAACACGGGAGAATCCACGTTTCGTGCAAGAAAGACATTCCTTTGGTGGAGATGGAATCATGGTGTGGGCAGACGTTAGCATTGGTGCTCGTACCGATCTCCATGTTGTTAGGAAATGGAATGGTGGCTGTAAGATATCGGGATGAAATTCTACAGCCTGTAGTGATACCCAACGCTGGAGCAGTTGGAGCCAACTTTCTTTCTATGGACGATAATACACGCCCCTACCGTGCGCGTTTCGTCAACAACATGAAGAAAAAGGCTGGAATCGAGCGCATGGACTGGCCTTCATGTTCTCCAGCCCTGAATCCCATCGAACACGCTTGGGATGCACTAGGAAGACGTGTTGCCCGTCATCAATCACCTCCCATAACACTTCCTCAGCGGAAAGTTGCCCTGGTGCGCGAGTGGCCACGAATCCCACAGGAACTGCTGGACATTTTGATCTTCTCCATACCTCATCGCTGTCAGTGTGTTGTAGCGGTATCAGGTGACATACACCCTACTGAATAGTCAATGTACGACACATTTTTCACGTTTGACAAGCGAATGTTAACCCCCAAGCATGTGTCATATCCTGCTCAATCCCCATAAATGGATTCTGCACCTCATTTACATATTCAGACAACTTCCATTTTCGTGTCATTTGCTTCTCCGATGATGTTCTTTAATAAATAAAATCAAACGCCTCTGTTTTTTGGGCGTATTATATTTATTTCGCAATATCCCCTCAATTCTACGAGCAGTGTATTTTAACATTCATTCATCTGTCAATTTCTTTTTTTTTTTATGGAAGCAAAATACGGTTTACAAAGAACTATTTGTCGCTGTCCGAAAACTTACAACTTATAGTCGAAATGTGTAACGCTTCCGTTTAATAATAACAAAGACTAGTTGCGACCCGTGAAATATTCACGGAAGTAAAACAAATTCCAATTTTTGAAAAACACAAGATTAAAAAATGTGTTCTAAGCTAATTTTTTTAGAAGCCATGACTTCCATAAAAGCCCTTATGTAATTTGAATATCGGCTTATTTGTTAAAATAATATTATAATATTGTTAAAATAAAAAAAAAATAAAAAATTGATTTACCAGTTTCGTAGTAGCCAGCGCTGCGGTTTCTCATTATGAAACATAATGGCAACCTGCTGCCCTAAAAGAATAGGGTCGTAGAAATTGAGGCAATATTAACGGAAGTAAAACAAATGCCACATTTTTGAAATTTTTAAAAAACACAAGATTGAAAAAGATGTTCTAAGCTCATTTTTTAAAAGCCATGACTTCCACAACAGCCCACATATAATTTGAATGACTAAGCCAAATTTTGTTAAGATAAAAGAAAAGGAAAAATTGATTTACCAGTTTCAACAATAACGAATGTCCAACAGCCAATACCAATAATCCTGTCTGGACAACAATGACGCCACGTGCAACGTCATTGTCTCCTACTTGTTGATTATTGAGCGAGTGACTCCACAGTCGAAATTATGTAAAAACCGAGATTTTACAAACTCTGATAAATTTTGACGCATGAACTTCATGCATTTCAGTGTAAACTTCATTTATGCGGGAAAGAAAATTTCAATACGCTAATAGTAATTATGTAATCGCGATCCGTGGCCATGAAGTGAGACGAATATTAGAGACGCCATCTTTAAACATAGGCGTGACGTCATGCCTGAAGTGTTCCAACGCTGCACTGTGATTGGTTATTTCAAATTACAAATTTACAAAGATCGAACAACTTTTGCCTACTCATAGGATGATGCTAAATTACAGTGTAAATAGTTCCGAACAGATTGTAAAGTCTTCTTAAAAACTATTCAATGTACTACGGAAATAGGGTTGTCTAAAGGCGATTTTAACCCAACTTAAACTGAAAATTTTAGATTTCGTCGCTGATTGGTTCTTGGCTTTAAAAAGTAGAACCAATCACATTGCTTCACATTTCCTAAGACCGTTTGATTTGGAAGCAATTAAATCAAATAATAGAAAACATAATCTATCAAAAACAATGACTGTTTCAATGAATCAAAACAATGACAAAACCTAGGTTCACGTGGTGTGGCTATAACAAGGACGGCGCTCGTTAAGGCAGACAGATTTTGGTAACTAAATAAATAAGTGCTTCCCATTAGGCTTTCACGAACTTTAGGTTTCTACTTCAGCAAAATAAATTATGCCTCTCATGGATTTTAACTTTTTTTATTACTGTTGCTGAACGATAATATCACCCATTTTGATGTTTTATTTTCTACCAGCGAGTTCTACTAGATTGTTCATTTATGTAAGGAGATACGTTTTACAAGAGATACAGCAACACTCGCCAAAACACATTACAAATAGTTAATATTATTACTGAAGCCTCACACAAATCGCACATTTAAATTCAAAAGGAAATTAAGCAGCATATTTATTTATTTGTTTAGTTATTTATTAATCTCTAAATCGAGATTGTGAAAAATGAATTTTTATTAAACCAACTTGAATGTGAAACTCGATCTGCGCGCCCTCTTACATCAACATCCTCTTACATTACATAAACACACCGAAACAAAAATAAAACAAACTATCGGAAATTACAAACACGAGACGTACGTGAAATGGGAATCAGTTTTAAAAGGTAATCAAAACTACGATCTCATTCTTCCATTTCAGCAAACCGAAATGATTCAGCACGTATTCGGTTAAAATAGCTACGAATGGGTCCCCACTGCGTTTCAAAGCAAAATTTCGATGCAATTTCCCTGGGCTACGGTAGTCGTGTTACATTTACGAAAACAAATATATTAAAGTTCTCAACGGCAATTTGATTAGGACAGCGATTAAATTTACAAGGGGCCAAAATGACTGACAGTTAGCTGATACCACGTCACGCAACGGATATACTTGGACTTAAGTGAATGGCGTGTCTGGGACACTCCTTCTTCGGAGTCAAGATGACAGCTTAAGTTAGATTAACACATACCCGTCCTTTTTTTTTTTTCTAGAAACAAATTGCTTTGCTTTAATTTAGTCGTCATAAAGAGGGTGATAAACATGTGAAAACCCATAAAACCTACAGTCCATTTAAATTACCTCCGAGATTATTGTTAGCGGGAATTTACTAACTGTGAAGTGAAGGTCTTTTGACTGCAGTATTACATTAAGCTGTTTCAGTCTTTGTTACGGGTCGTAATGTAAGGTTAAAATATTTATCGCGGGCCGCAACGGCACAAAGCAAGCGAACGGGGCAACAGTTCTAAAATAATAAAAACTCAGTAAAAAAACTAATATCGGCGTATCAACTTTTGAATACCCATACTTAAGTGCATGTAAAAAGGAGTTAATAAAAACTCAACCGTTCCGAGTTTTTGGCAAATACTTTCCTATCTACTGGTCCGAATTTCACCAAAATCCAAAGGATTTTCCTTATAAATAGAATTCCTTTATAATTCTATAAATACAGAGTCTAATAAAATTTCAGCTTGATAAAACATAGTTTTTGATCACAACGGGATCTGGCAAAATCATATATCTATAAGTTACTTTAAATTTCAGCTTAGTGGAATAGTTTTGAATTATTCCAGATTCCTGATCTTGTAAGATCACGTATATTTTGGCAGCTTTCTTTGTTCTTAGGTCGATATGTTCGCTATGTACCAAAATCATCGGGGATCATCCTCAAGAGAACCTACGCCTAAAATGCAATTCTCTTAAATACAAGACGGTGTTATGAATACTAAACTAAATAAATAATAATCTGCGGTATTGATATTGAAGATACTCTGCGGGTATAAATATTTTCCAAGCTTTATATAATTTATATTTATCAATTTTTTTTTCTGTTGATTTTCATTTCTTCTAACCAAGTTTTAACAGCATTTTCTAGTATGAATAAACGAAGTAGATCACTTATTTTTGAAATAATGGAACCAACGGCCACAAAATTTTAATTACAATACATTTGGTGAGCCACTGGTCTAAATATAAGCATCTAATAAAGCAATATTACAAAGAAAACTGACTTTTAGAATTCTTTATTAATGTAATCTTGTAGACGGAAAGCTTAAAACTCATACATTATTAATAACCTTACAATAATGTATAAATATTCCCGAAAGATCTGTAGATAAATAAAATCAGATGTCTTAAAGAAGTTTTGTTCTGCTACCATCCATCTTACCATGCATGTTCTTCTATATCATAAAGAAGTTTTGTGAGATGGTAACCATTGGGATAGATTTGAGCTTTGATGGGTTATTATTGGTACAGATACTGGCCAAACATAAGTTATTCGGTGACTGAATGCTTACAGTGGTCCTTAAATTTTGGAAGCGATTCCAGACATCTTTCGAAGACTCGGGCACGAAGGTGGGAAAAATATTAGCATCTGCCTTCGAAGTTTTCTTATCCTGCTTTATATGTTCTCGAAAAATTGCTTTAAACCAGCAAGTTGCTCTAAATTGAGTATGATCAAACTTGAGTCAACTATTAGAAGAAACTCGACACCAGCACATATAGGGGCGATAAAAAAATTTAGATGAAAGACTATGACAGGTTAACGTTACCTTGGAATCTGGATGTCTTTTATTCAAAGTGTCCATCCATAGCTTCATCCACTATCTTCTCTTCCAGGATTTTTTTCCTTTTTCTTTATCTCTGCTGAGGGATGAGTTGAAAATTAATAGCAAAACTAAAGCTACTTCATCGCTTAGACACCACAGCTTTTGATCGTGACCAAAACGAGACTTGACACTGGAAGTTTACTTCGACGTGTAAAGCGACACCTATTTCTGCGAGCTTCAACAGGCAATTTTGTAGCGCATTTTGAGTAAGTTTTGGAGAACAAACAAAGCTGCCCTTTTCAGAGAAGATGACTCTGTAGATTTTTGAGTAAAAATATAAATCATGAAACTTATAGTATTTCGTACACCGTAATAATATATTTGAATAGTGCATCAGTTTTTAATTACAGAAAGGAGATAATACTTTAGAAATGTAAAATTAAAAGTAGATGAAGAAAAATCACGAACTTTCCTTAGAAACAAGTATAATACAATTCTGCCTAATAGTAAACATAATAGTAAACAGTGTTATTCCCCCCCCCCAAAGGATGACTACAAGGCTTTAAAAGTACAGAGACCAATAGTTAATATACTTTATATACTGTCTTCCGATGTATTGTTCATACTAGCCTCAGTACGGAGACCTTGTTATTTACAGTGACTTCTCCTGGCTGATGATCGCCAACGAGCGTGAAACAGCTGTAACAGGATGTCACTTGTGAATAATTTGGTCTCGTCCATTGTTATCTAGGTGTTGTTTTCAGAACTGTTGTAGTGCCACCTTGTGATAATTTTCTGTGTAAGTGTGTTGTTTTTTACTGTTATCTCATCGACCTTATTAGCAAATGAAAGCAAAGTAAGCATAGCTAAGAAATCAACGTTTTAACGAATTTCTAGGCTTTCAGGACTTGGTTCTTCGAATAATTCACGATATACCGTTTATATTTCGTAGTAATAACATGAAATTAAATTACAAGCATTGGTTTTATGATAATTGTAAATAATGTAGAAGAAAAAAAAAAGATAAGAAAGACTAGTTGTGAAGTAGAGGAAAGGAATGTGTTCGATGTAAACTTATTACACTGCAATGTAATAATGTTAAGTATTGTAAATTTAGAACATCTACACTTTTATTCAATTACAACTTGCATAAAAAAAAGAAAGAAAGAAAATCCTTAAATATAAATTGTAAATTTACAAATGTTAAAATTATTACAAAAATCCAAATGTAGACGGGACCAGATTTTAAAAAAGGTCGCAGCCCATCAATTCTAGCTTTCTATATATAGAGAATCATTGAAAGAAGTATTTGTCCTTTTCTGCTTTTATTTTATATTTTATTTTTCATGATTTAACTTGGACTTGCCTTTCAGACTCAGAAAGAGCAACTTCCACCCCAATTTAACAACCACTATTATAAAGAAATCAATAAACAGTCAAAGATATCTACCTGTGATATTGTGCAAGTTCAAGTAGATTACAAAGAAAATTTAACTTCTTTAAACCACTGGTAGCAATTTCCTGCAAAAAGCTTGTTATTGTTGGCTTTGTCCCTTGACCTATATCTCAATAGATCACATTGCAGTGGGTGGAAAGAGGTGGTGGATCCGAGGACAATGTTGTCTTGTCTGTGTGGGCGAAAATATGGAACATAGCCTCCGGATGAAGAGGTTGGTTATTAAAAAACCGGGAGAAGACTAGAATACACATTCAGGCCTCATCCAGGATTCGAACCCATTCCTCCAAACCAATTGTGATGCTTAAGGACTGTACTCAGAAGGTGATCAGAAAGAACCTATTATAAACAATAAATAAATAAAAAATAAATAAATAAACCGGAAACCAGAATTCTCAACCAGGAGCCCATGGAAACTCAACCGGAAAGGAAAAGACTTCCGGTGGAAGCGCCATAGCTCAACGAGATAAAACGTTGATGCAGCGAGAAAATAAAACGGCTGACACTTCCGTCTCTACCTGCGGAAGTTTTGGCTATCAGGTGGCAGCACAAATCTCTTCCGGTTGAATTACTGAGAAGACACGAAGACCATCGAACATTGTCAATATCTGTTTTTATAACTGCAGTTTCGTCTGAAGATCAATTGGGTTCCGAGGACCGTGGATACATCTCACTAGTGGGCCTGTTGTACAAGCCGAGAATTAACAAATGACCTCATGGAGAGAGAAGAGACAGAGACAAACAGGAAAGAATGGAAAAAAAAAATGGAACCATCCATATCGATCCCGGAATTCAAAGCATGTCAGTCAAATCAAAAGGTCATTGTCAGACCACTCGGCTAAGACTAAACAGTTTGATTTGAGAAGTTATTAATAATGTCTTTTTATATGAAATGGTTAGATCCCAAAAGTAAGTCATAATAACAGATGGATCAAAATGCTAAGTCAAAAAGTATCCTAAGAAGCTGAATATTTGAAAAATTGTATAAGTTATTAAAATCAAGATTTCCATGGAATCATATCGGATGTAAGATCTAAGAGAAAAAAAAAAAACCCTGCCAAAATACATTACCGTAAAGAATCTCAATAATACTGAAGCTATTTTATTTTACTGAAAATTTAATGGCGCGACTGAAATGTGATTTCTTCGTTGATTTTGATGGAAAAAGGGCCTACAGGAAAATATCTTGCATATAAAAAAAAATCCCAAATGAATGAATTTCCTTAAATCCGTAGTTTTAGGCTTCTGGAAGACGCCTTATATCCCCGGTTTGTCTGTGTCTGTAGACACATATCCCACAATGCTTCGCAATGGCTTCTGTTAGCTCAGTGGTTAGAGGTCGTGCTAATAACGCGAAGGTGGTGGGTTCGATCCCTCATGGGCCATTCTTATTCTTCAATTTTTTCTCCCATTTTAAATCTTTTCACAGTTTCTCAACTTATGACATTATGAGATATTGGTTATGTAATCCTTTAATTGGGATTTTGATAACTATCGGATTTTCTCTAAAATTAGTATCACGTGTTTAGAGTAGATACTTAAGAAGCGACTGTTTTAGGATTTCTTGAATGCTGTAGGTGGCCTGTTAGCTCAGTTGGTTAGAGCGTCGTGCTAATAATGCGGTCAGGGGTTCGATCTCCTCATGGTCAATTCTTATTCTTCATTTTTTTCTCCCCATCTTTTCACAGTTTCTCAACTTAAGTTGTTGTTTTTTAAATCATTATTAGGAATTCAATGTTATTAACAAGGTTTGAGTGAAGAATGACGATTATTTCATATAAATAGGGGTGGGTAAGATAGCATGGGGTCGCAAACACACTCGCGCGCGCATCTAGACCACCCCGGCGCAGTCTATTCTAAAGTAAAGGTGATTCAGAAGCCGCTGCGAAGCACTGTGATTGGTTTACTAATTGCTATCCTATCTTGTTTAATTTATAAACTATAGGCTAGAAAAGCTATACGTCATGACTATCCTTTTGGGATCTTAATATTCGAGTATTCAAAAGTTGGGACGCCAACTATTTCTTATTTACTCTAATCTT
Source organism: Thereuonema tuberculata (assembly GCA_023159025.1). NCBI lineage: Eukaryota > Metazoa > Arthropoda > Chilopoda > Scutigeromorpha > Scutigeridae > Thereuonema > Thereuonema tuberculata. The sequence goes on from JAFIDM010004315.1 coordinate 68,286,964, forward strand.
TGAAACTCTTAAAAAGAATCACACAGATCCAATCTCTGACTATTGTCTTCACATTGTATCTACTTCATATGAAGACATGATAGCAGATAATCTGACACATATATCTTATTAATCTGAGACAGATTAATTGCAAAATTGTCCTTTTGTTAAGTTAATTTATGATGACTTGAGATAGCGTGTGAGTGGTTTTTTTTTTTTTTCTGTCAACCTTGAAAGACGGATGTACTGAATACTTACGACAGTATATTCTTGGTTGTCTCCTGACTAGTGATGTCATTTGGAGAACGATCCTGAGTGAACTTAAAAACACTGACTTTCAAAGAAATAGTGGACATATGCTTTAGTTCAGACAGTCCTAGCATTGAGTGAGTGGTTACGAGAACAGAGGAACCATCTCTGCAAACTGCATGCAGATCATATCTTTCTTGCAACTATAGTAGTTCGTCGATAATCTCAACTATTAGGCCCACGATTGGCTTAGTTTCGGATAAACAAAAATACCACTTTATACACTGACCAAAAAATTACGAATCTTCTGTTAATGAACATCGATTAGGATCTCCTTTATTATGAATGACAGCACATATATATGAAGCGATATTAATTCTAATAGATGCCTAGGTCATTTAAGTCCAAGGGTCCCTCAAGCGATTTATATATAGCCTTTTCAGTATGTCCCACATAAGATGGGAGTGAGGTCTAGATGGTGTAGAGGTGAGAGAAGATGACAAGTCCTCTTTCTCGAACAAGTCTGGCACGATGGTCAAGTGATTGTCGTCCATAAAAAGACCCATGGCCAATGTTTGTATGAAACAAAGAATTACAGGCAAGATGTTAAATGACGGGGTTGCTATATTCTAAAATAATAATTGATTTAAGAAATGACGTAACTCCAGTAATCAAATTAAGACTATTGATACGCCATATTATATTTTGGTGTGAAGGGCGGTGGACGTTCTATTGCAGTAATTCCCTAAGCATCCTTCTATTTATTCCAGCAGATAAGAGCGTCACGATATGTTATCATTTCCAGGAATTTTAGCTGAGGGTTGATTTAATTCCGGATTGCTGTTGAAAGTATTATCAGTCTCGGGATTTCTCTACGCCTTTTATTCGGTGTCTGGTCAGTGTGAAAAATTTCCAATAATTCACCATTTCAAATCGGAAAAATTTATAAATAGCCTATTAAGATCAGAAATGAGGAATCACTCTAGATGCTCTATTTAAAAGAGAGCACATTGGAGCCAAGTGATATGACTGCAAGATGGAAGCGCCGGATTCGATCCCCAAATGAGGTCGGGGATTTTTTCCTCTAGCCTTGGGTTCCTTGGAATCTACCCAACACTGTATAGGGCAATGAGCTACCAATTACTAATGTTTTTTTTTATTATTTTTTCTAATAAGCATACTTAAAAGTTTTTAATAGCGGTCCGGAACATTTTACTATGCCTCACAATACTTCATTTACTTTTTCTGTATATATTTACAATACATATTTTTTTAAGTAAAACAAAAAAAAAAATAGTTCATTGTAGGTGTTTTGTTTACACCTGAATTTCGTACAATCATATCCTGTGTAGGATGCAAATAAATCAGTTGTTTATTACGGAAACGACAAGAAAAGGAAACAAAATGGACATTTTATATTTTGTTCCTTTTCAACGGAAGGAAAAAAAAAAGGAAATATATTGTTAAGAAATAATAGCTTAATGTTATATAAAAACTATAATAGAATACCGTTATTTTTAATATCAAAATGAACAAAACAGAAAAGCCGTTTTACATTAGAAATTGTCACTCTAGTCTATAAACTGAGCTTTGTTGTTTATAACTGTTCCTATTCTTTATATCTATTTTTTCTTCTTTTTTTCATATATGTCGTATTTCATATATTTACGTATTTTTTTTTATTTTTTTTTCATGTATGTAAATTAAAAAAAAAAAGTTACCAGAGTTTCTCATCTCAGGAATGATTGACGACTTTATTTAGAAACACAGAAGTTCGAAGAACTTAAAGCATACTTTCCTCAAAATCTGATTTCTAAAAATTTTATTTATATTCAAATTCTAATATCTGCTGAATAAAAACTTTCCGTTAAAATGGAAAAGAAAAAAAAAGTGAATTAAATCTGCATTTCTTAAGTTATCGAAAATCGGATTAACCAGCACGCTAATTAACGGATTAACTAAAAGGGGGTTAAAACTCTCTAACAGTGAACTATTAATAGACGGGAAAGATATCCATCTATTAGATTCCAATGCTTTTCTACAAAAAGTTTCTGACTCTTTCTCGCGCTAATTTCTCCATACGGATCCACTTACAAAATATTTCTAATATAAAAATTAAGTTGTTTCTAGTCCTTAAAATACGCTTTTTAAGTTTCAAGAAGATCTATCCAATAGTTTAAAAGTTGCACACAAACATACAGACTAGTGATCGCAAGAGCCTCGCTTTCCTAAGAATGCAGGCTAAAAATCTGTAAATGTATATTATATGATGATAATTTTGGAAAATGAAAGTTAAAAAATTGGAAATTTCACTAATAAATAAACGAATACATTTCAATTTATATTTAAAAAAATCGAATTGGAAATTGAAGTTTTTAGATGTAATAACTTACTATTAAGTCCATATTTCCTCCTAATCTCTTCTCTTCTAGTCGTCATATTATGAAAGTGAAAGGAAAAATGAAATAGGTATAATACACAAAATAGAATGTATGGATGGTGGGGATTTTTATGTTGGAGAGAGCAAAAGAATCATTAGGGATAGAGTCTTGGAACTACATAAAAAATAAACAAATACATAAATCAGAAATAACTGAACATTGTCTAAGAAAGGAGGGCATTGTATGAATAATAAGGTAAAAACATTATGGATAGAAAAAGACTCAAAAACTAGAAAAATTTTAGAAAATATAATAATAAGAAATACAAGGGACAAAATTTGAATAGAAAGAGGTTGATAGCAATTTTGTAAAATTAGCGGGAGATTTAGTGAATTTGTGTTTTAATTGCCAAAAAAATTTAAAATTTGAAGAATTAGACTATTAAGTTTTTAATATTATTGCGTTGTTTAATATTGTTGGGTTGGGGTGTCAATAATGATTATTAAAAGTTTTAACAATATTTCATGTTATACGTATGTTTCATGCTCATGTTAATGATTTGTTACAATCGGAAATCGTTTAAAATAGGCTTGAAAAAGGAAAGAAGATTTCTCTTTCCGAAAAGTTGCGGATATTAAATATATTTAATAAATGTATTTTATTTAATATAATTTACTGGTGTAAGTTGTGGTTATTTATAATAACTTACTCTTAAACTATGAAAATTATATTAAAAGCAAATTCTGTATTCTATAACTACGAACCATAAAGAGATGAAGACCGTACGAAATGAAAATATATCAATTCCTAAAGCATTTGAAAGAATAATTCATGATAAACCTTTGTGAGAAATGGTTCAGACATTAGGCGATATCAATTATATTAAAACATATTAATTTCTTAAAAAATTAAAATGAAACAAAAATAGCAGCTCAATAATAAAGAAACTTCCGAAATTTAAGTGAGGATAGTAAAGTTCGAATCATCTCGATACAATGAAGAAAGATTATCGCTATAGTTGTAATATATAAAAATAAAAGAATAGAAAAAGAAAAATAATACTTATGTAAGACGAAGAAATAGTATACGAACTTCAAATGACAACATCATCTATATCGAAGATAACTTTGAGAGCAGTAAATGAAGGACTATTAGAGATATTGTTACTGCACAAGAATTACATTCACATATTCTAAAATTAAAAAGAATTCTGTGTATAACAGAATGACAAAAACACTGCAGTAAATGACGACAAGCACTCAGGGAAGAAATGAACACAGAAAGGGAGTAGATATGACAGTTTTATCATTTCAGGGATGTTTCTCCGAAAACAAAATTTTACTCAATCTAGAACGAGGAACGTATTTTCAAACAAATTTCCATTTTTTTACAGAGTTTATCATAAATAATAAAATAAATTTCCACTGGAAATTTATTTAATGGAATTGGAATCAATATCAACTGGAAGTATTATATGTTCTTCCATTATTACAATATGGAATCCATTATTTATCGAATACCTACACAAACTATCTATCATTTTATTTGTTTGTATTTAAATTTAAACATTTTTCTATGTTACATTTATATTTTTCTAATATATTTAACTGAAGCAATGTAGCGGTCAGACGAGGCCCTAAACGTATTATTGCAATATTGCAATATGAAATGAATGTGAACTTAAAAACAAGCAAATATTTCTTCATTGTATAGTTACTTACAACATGAATCGGGATTTTAAATATTTCGTTCTTTCTTTAAGAATTTTCACTGTTTTAGGATATTAATTGTCATCTTCATATAACTTACGATATATTTATAATGCTAGGCCTACATTTCTAACAATAGGAAATATATATTATTTTTCTTTTTCTATTCTTTTTTTTTTTTTTAATGTATTATAACTATAGCGATAATCTTTTTCCATTGTATGAAGATGATTTGAACTTCACTATCGTCACTTAAATTTCGGAAATTTCTTTATTATTGAGCTGCTATTTTTGTTTCATTTTTCATATGTTTTATTATAATAATTTAATATCACAAATAATGTCTGAACCATTTCTGACTGTGGTTTATCATGAATTATTCTTTCAAATTCCGTAGAAATTGATACATTTTCATTCACATTTATGATCGAAGTCTTCCGAATTCAAATCCAATTCACTGATGATGGGTGCAGTCGTAGCCAAAACAAACGAAATAGCAAAATACACAGGAGAAGAATGCTGACTTAATTAGACATTTTATACAATGAAATTGTGGACAGTTCAATCTTAGAGAACCGCTCATGGTTTCAACTTATTATGAATACAAATATCTTCGAAAAAGAGTGCACATTTCAATAGCTTTACATGTTAAATACATCAACAAAAATTATTATTATTATTATTATTATATATATAAAGATATATATAATTATTTATATATAAAGAGCAAAAATGAAGGCATAATGCAAATAACAAGAGCAGCACGTAAAATCTCTTTTTCTTTAATATATATAAATGATTAAGGAAAGAGAAGTGTTAATTATATAACTCAAAATATATTCAACAATATAAATGAAAAAGAAATATATATATTTCTTTAAATATATATTAGAAAATATTAAAAAGAAATTAAAAAAGGTGGCTGATAAAATGTACATTTGGTGTAAAAATTCTGTTGTTCAAATGTTAGCCATTTTAAATTTATTTAATTCTTTGTTTACTAACAAGATCTTTTTCTTATGTTATGTCTTATTTGATTCTCGATAAGTAATAATCTAAATGCATGTTACTTAGTTATTTAGACGCAGATATTTTGTAAAAATTCAATAATCAGTTTTCTGATTCCTTACCTTCTGAATAGAATTTACTCACAATATAAATTTTTCTATCAATGACGTTAAAGTCTAATATTAATTTTTGGAAGATTAGTGTTAACAGTCAACTTGATAATTATATACTGATGTAAGTCTTATACTCTCTTTAATAATATTATACAGAAAATCAGATCCTGTTGATAGGAATTTGTCGTTCCTAACGGACTGTACCTTTTATATTTAAAATTGAAAAATTTATTATTCTTATTATTATATGATTACATATAAATTAGAATCAGATAATGTATTATTACTTTACATTATATAATTGCAAAAATAAAAACATGACCAGATCTTTAGTTATGATGAAAAAATTCAACATTATAATAAATTGGTATTAAAATTAAAATTATAAATAAAATTACATAAAATCATTAAATGCTGGAATAAAGGTAAAACTATCCACTACTGGAAAAACTACTGTGAAAAGAGGAAACATTTTGTTTGAAAAATAACAAAATTCATGTTGATAAATAATAATTATTTTCGAGGACATAATGCTCTGTTTCAAATAGGTCTGGCTGGGTTGTTGGTGCTTTTATTTGTGTTACGATATTGTAAATGAAAACATAATTTAGGGCATGTTTTGAAATAGTTCAAAAAAACGTATTAGCTAAAACCAGAAAGATCCCGATATCTCAGCGTCTTTAGATAACCATGAGCAATAATGAGTCAATCTAATTAGATAGCATAGCTTGGTCTCCCTCGCAAACAAACCAAATGAAATGGAGTTGTTTCAATGCGATAACAGCCACAGACCTGACTTTTGGGGGGCCAGAATACACTTCCGTGTTACGATATCACATCGGAACTAGCATTGGGAGTGATAATAAACTTCCTTTCTTATTGGAAACCCAACACTATTAAACATGTATCAAAACAATTAAAGAGAATGGTTGCATTAAATATCACAAGAATAACAAGAAAATCGGGAAAGAATTTAAACCCCTACTTTCCTTAAATATTATTTCTTATACAGAAAGTTCTGTAAACGATAAACGTTTATTTTCAAATTCTAATATCCTACTGAATATTATAACTATTGCAGTTTCTGAAAAAAAAAAAGGTAAATAAATAAATAAATAACTCCGCGTTGATTTTTATGAGTCAAAACGGCATTTAATTAATCATATCAACCGATTAGCAAAAAGAATTAATATTTATTGTTTAAGACAATGATACATTAATAGAAATAAGAATAGAAATCCATTGTTCAGATTCCAATCCTTTTCTCGAAATGGAACCACTTGGAGAAGGCTTCAAAATAAGTTAGATCTTCTCCAGTCCTTAAATAGGCATACCAAGTCTCATGAAGATCCATCTGCGCTTCAAAAGTTATTGGGGAAGTGGACACACATACAGACTGAGTGATCCGATAAGCATTTGCTTCCTAGGAAAATAAGCCGAAAATATCTCCTTTAAATTTAAAACAGTGCAGTTTTACAAAGTGGAAGTAACATTCATCATAAAAGTTTAGAAGACTTTACTTTTTTAGTACCGCTGAGTTTGGTTAATCTAGATTCCTCTTGATAGGCAAGATGAAGTCCCACGCGATTGTTGGCCACCTTTGGGGCGTAATTTTCAGTGCAAGTCACTTCTACTTAACCAGTTAATTCTACTAAGATTTCATATTTACTTCAGCTTGTCTCATCTGATATCCTGATTAGATCCCAATGTCTTGTGGGATCTGTGCAAAATAAAATAGGCCTAAATGCTCCGAGAATGGTTAGTCTATTTTGCTAGGAAACTGAGACACAACCAAGTCTGTGTGTATGTGCGCGCGTTTGAACCCTAATAACTTTTCAATCTCTGAATGAATCTTCTTCAAATATAGTATGCACATTAAAGTACTAGAGACAATGTAATGTTTATATTTGTAGTCTTCTCCAAAGTTGATCATTTTCAAGAAATTAGTGTAAGAAAGCGATAGAAAGCCTTGAAAGTGATACAACGATGTTTAACAACGAGCACTATCTCGTAAAGAGATTAGCGTGCGATTTGATTATATTTAGATTTTCTTTTTTTTACACATTTTAAGCAACTAAGAATATAAAGCGCAAAAAGCGAATATATCACGATAAAACGATATAATGTTACGAATGCTTTTCAAATACAGATAATTCAACGATTAAATCATTCATCTCAAGAGGGTATTTTTAGTTATTCTGTTTACATGGATTCCCTTGACTTTCCCCGACTCCTTTTGAGCCTTCCTTACTAGGAAAGTGAAGTTCATCAAATCAAGTCAGTCTTTATGTTTGTGACGCCTTAGTAATTTTTGAACTGCTGCGTGGATCTCCTTGAAACTTGGTAGGCATATTTAAGGACAAGAGACGATTTCACTTTTAAATTTGAAATCTGTTGCAAGCGGGTCCTTGTAGAAAAATTACCGCGAGAAGGCGACAAAAATGTCAATAGAAAAGCACTGGAATCTAAACAATGGGTTTCTATTAATATTTCATTGTCTTAAACAATGAACGATAATTCTTTTGGCTAATCCATTAATATGTGCATGGATTAATTAAAATTAATCCGATGAAGTAAATAATGCGATTTTTTTTCTCCAAGAAACATAAATTTATAATGTTTTTTTGTTTTTGTTTTTACTGTTACAAACATCTAATGTTATTCAACGTATTTTAATGTTTGAAAGTATAATGTAGGCTTTTGATTTTTTTCTCCGTTTTCACGATTTTAAAGAAAGAAAAATAATAATAAAAGATAAATAATAATAATATTATTTATTAATAATAAATAATAAAATAATAAAATAGTTTAAGGAAGACAGGCTTTAAATCCTTTCAGGATTTAAACTTCTTGGGAATATTCTAGCACCTTTTATTATGTCTGAGCTCTCTTTTAATCGGCCTCTCCATCACAATCCCTCAATGTCGAATTACATTGACAGATCTGTGAGTCATCACCTGATTGAAGTTTGTTTTACTCTTCTCGACTCCTTTTGAACCCTTTGTCGGCGTCTTTCCATGTTTAACTTATCGCCATCAGATACAGCTCTCTTCTTCCAATGTCCCCGATCAACCAAAGGATGATAAACTAAATAAATAAACGCATCCAAACGGTTAATAACCCTAATGCTTTCAAAGTATTTCGAGGAATTACTCTTTCTTGCACGGCAAAGAATTAGCTCTGACCAAAATAGAAAATAATACGTAAACCACAAGTAATTATGCACAATTAGGGAAATATAATCTTAGTATGATGCTTTAAAAAGACGAAAAATAAGTTTTTATCTTATATATATATAAGTTTGTAACATATAATACTATTATAGGTTCATCTCATTGTGGGAACGGAATATCTAAGAGCTTTGTAGCCCATTTCCAGGACGGGAAGGATGAAGACTACAACAAAAAGGCCAACTTTAAGTTGGACTATAAATAAGCTACGCACCAAATTTAATGGAAATCCTTCCAATCGTTTCAACGTGATGAGCGTTCAACCAAACCAATGGACATCAGAACGAAAAATGTTCAAGTGAGACTGCGCATGCTCAGTCAATAAATTTCTAAGCTTCGCTGAAATCTCCACAGAAATTGCTGAAAGAATTAAACTACCCTAATTAAATAGCAAAATTTAAATGTCTTTTATAATAAACTGATCAATGAGCAACTGAAAATTTATTTTCTAGTGCACTATGTAGTTATTTTGGAAAACTTCTAAGCACTCCTTTATTTTTTTTTATTTTTTTTCCATTTAGGTAAAACCGAAACAAAAGATTAACAGCGAGATACATCTATGTTTCATGAGCAGTAACAGTGAAAAATTAGGTATTCGCGGATCTCTTTACGCGGATCTCACAGGACCTAAATAAATTGTATTATCACCCGGATTTTGTGCCATCTTTAAACACCAGATGCATTGAAAAACACCAGGGCTACATTTTTAGGAATGATTTCAGTAATTTCCTCTTTTAAGAGTTTGCGACTGGAAATAATACTCACTTAAACAAATATTTCTTGCTCTTTTATTTTTAGCACGACATTATGAAAAATCGAAGTCCGGAGCGTTCTAAGCAAACTGCTTTAACTAAGTGAAATACACAAATGGAAAGCGACATCTCAACGAAACACTTTTCAGACGATTTACTATTTCTCCAGTCGTTGTGTTTCCTAGTTGGCCGTCGGTTCCAATTCTGCATAAGGTACGTTGTTATTCTCTCCGCCCACGTCAGAAGAAAAAGTTTTCCTAAAACTCTTTCTTCTAAAACTGTTGTTACGAGCTCGTGGCGAAAGAAGAGAGTAATCACAATTGAAGTACCACTTGCTCTCATTCCAATGCGGGGGGGTTATGACGCTTTGCGGAAATGTTAATTACATCCGGTCAAAACAGAAGAGATCTTTTATCGCCTCCAGAGATACAAAATCAAAAAGGTGTCGAAAAACGAGAGCGTTTATTATCACATTAACGGTGTGCGGCACGGAGTTTTTATTTTTATTTTTGACCCTGAAATCCTGCGATCCCAAGCAAAGAGTCGGAAGTTGAGCGCCCTCTTCCGATGGTGGAATAAAGCCTAACCGCATATACTAACAGAATATTTTAATTCTGATCGACAATCAAAACAACACCATTAACCACCAATGAAAATATAGGGGGGGGGGAATATATTAGGATCCAAAAGTTAACAGTAAAGAATTATCATCATCATCATCTTTGGGATTTTTCTATACTTTCAATTACCGTATTTACTCCCGTAATCCCCCACTCCGGTGGTAGTAGAAGACAGAACACGGTAGGTCTGTTCTAATGTTTTTAAATCTCTTCATATACATTGGACAGAGAACTGGGCTAAAATGAAGTAGTTTGAGACGCATGTCTCTTATCTGACTGTCTATCCATTTTCCGTCCTCTAGATCAAGATAAAGACTATTTTCCCTATAAGGCTGAAACCTTCTTCTAAACTTTAGGTTCTTAAAAGTGCATGTCAATAAGCAAGCATCTGAGGGCCACAAATCTTCAAAATATGTTGGAATCAGATTCGACATCTCGAAAAGATATCGCCATTGATCGAGATTTAACGAGACTGCTTTATTTATCGAAACTGATTTATCGAAACTGAAAACAAAGAAACACAAAGCGATGAAAAAAAACATGAATATTTCCTATTTTAATTAATTAAAGACATTGTTTCACCTATCCGATGCATTGACTAAATGGTTTTTATATAAATCAATGCTATTTTTATCGTAAATAAAACGTAGGCATTATGACAATTGAGAAGTGTAAATGTTCCGTGTGATGGAAGGCGTTATGGTAAGTGTAAAACGATATACAAATCACTCGCAATCTACCCTGACATGTCCTGCGTTATGGCTTGGAAAATGGCGAGTGAAATAGTAAATGTAAAAAGGCCATTACAGTATACTGTATACTTATAAGCTTACAAGTGAACGTTCTTCTCTGCCTTGTGCGTTTTGTTCTAAGGGCACAAGCAACATGCAATTGGAAATTCAGTTTAACTATTATTGTGTTTTCTTTGCTTCAGCGTATAGTGACCATAAATCACTCATTTTAAAATTCCTTATAGACCAGTAAAAATACTTCAATAATGGTCAGCGATTCGCCTAAACGTATGCAGTGTATTACCCAAGAAGTAAGTCGCTTTGACTGCTTGTAAAGATCCTCGCGTAATTACCCCCATAAAATTAAGAGGGAAACTTGAAGAAAAGTAAGGAAAAGTATACTGTTTACTCCTGGAAAGGGGTGTTTAACATACGTGTTAAGTCGCCACTCCAAATTGTTGCTGGTTTTTTTGTTTTTTTTTTTACCCTCCTAGTATGTTTGTTCTTTTTCAGCGAAAATTATTAGGAAAACCCGATTTTAATAAATCCTTACAGATAAGGTCAAAATGCACCAATGCTCAGAAGATGGGTTTGAAAATGTTTATTGAACTATCCAAGTAAAACACTTCTAATATAATCATAAGTCCGCAACACTAGACTACATAAGGTCCAGAAACCGGGGTGTCAGAATCGAGGACTGTAAGACGTGAAATGAAGTAACAAGAATGAAATGAAGCTCAATTCGCTTTTTACAACACGTCGGAAAAGATAGGAACGAGTGGATTGGGTGTTATGCGAGTACATACGGTAAAAGAATTGGAAAACGAATTTTTACCTCTTTCAGTCCGTCACGTTATAGGAGGTAAAAGTTAGAAGAATGACGAGGATAAAAATTAAAATTCGCTTTTGGCCGCGAGGGCTTTTCCGAAACTAAAGAGGAAGGAGGAAAATTCGGCGAGAAGTTATTCAAATCCAAAATTTGTTGTCTCTGAATCTAAGAGAAGGAAGTGAGGGAATTAAGCACCTATATACGGTAAGTCTGAAAAATTAACATGCTTTCAATTACTCTTTTAAATTCAAATTTTTGTCTTTCATTGCTTTGGTTTCCATTTCAAATTCACTCCAACTTGTTAAATGATGGGATTATTCAACAAGCATCCTTTTCAATATATTAGCATTAAAAAAAAATAGAAATATTGTTTTATTTTTTTAAATAAAATAGATTTAATACGAGTCAAAAAATTTGTCTAATCATCCCATTTTGTTGAAACACAAAAGGATTTTGTAATAAAGTAGGGCCCGTTTTTCGGTGCTTCGCTCATACGGCGCTTTTCAATTACACCCACGGTGTACGAGACTGCGCTTGCATCGTTCATTCGACGCTTTTCGGCATGACGTGGTGACAGAGATGTATAAGTATAAATACATTATATATTTCGTTTCGCAGTGGTGAGCTTAGACAGCGTCGAGCACTCGCCGCCATTTTCGTTCGATGAATTCAAACTTTTTTATTGTTTTTATAAACCTAGAGCTAATGCGCATTTAATAAATGATAGTGTAAAAATGTTTTGGGTTTTTATATGTACAAGCAAGGATGTGCTTCGCTTTTCAGCGGGGATCTGGTCCCTAAGCCGCCGTATGAGCGGGGCGCTACAGTACAGATACAGTATCACACTGCGATAAACTGTGTAAATTATGAAGAATTTTGGGACTTAAAGACTAACTTAAGTAGGTAAGTTTAATTTAATATTTTAATTCAATTCTCAATTGAATATTTTAAATTCAAGAATGAATATCAAATTCAATATTTGAAAAAAAAAAAAAAAATTCTTAATTTATGTTTTTTTTTTTTTTTTCTTATTTATTCGCATTATCTTTCTTCTGAAATTTTTGTGGACGTAAGAGCAAGTTAATACAGAGTTTAAAAATAGATAAAAATTGGGGCTATTTGTGGTCACGAGAACAGAAATGAGGCGATTCCTGTATTCTCTGATCACCGAAGATGTTGAAAACTGTCAAATAAGATTATTTCATTAATTAAGAAAACGAAGGCAGTATTAATGTACAGATTATACATATTAGGCAGATAATAATATGGATTAAAAAAAAAAAATCTATATTATAGGTGCTCAAAAATGAATTTGGTTAGTTAAAAAGCTTCGTTTAAGAGATTTTATGGATCTAAATTAAGTAAATTAAGGATGCTAAGTTCAGCTAAGTCCATTCCATCTTAAACTGAAGGGCTCGGAGCAGGTAATCAGGCGTCCACATTGTTGAACTGAACAGGTTGGAAGAAGAGAGAATAGCTACCAGTTACTGAAACGGATGCACTTAGAAAATTATGTTATTTAAGTGGTTTCGCAATTAGTTACGCATAAATTAAATGAAAATCACCAACATACAAAATTTCGTTTAAAAATATACATTAAAATCTAAAAATATATACAATATATATTAACGAAACGTTGTGATTTTCATTTAATCTAAGTATTTATTTTAGGCACACGCTAAAACTTATTTTAAAATTAGTTATACAATGAACATTTGACGAAATACACTGGTATTTCAAATAAAGTTTTCAAACGAAGCCTCTAACTAAAATGTCCAAAGGTAATATAACCTTCTAGAAATATTGAAAGTAAAATTGTAAATTACTTAAGTATTCTAAAAAAAAATGGCCTTTATTCCACGATAGAATTGTGTCTTGTGACTTTCCCGTATCATATCAATTGGGTTACCTTATTAGCTTCCTTTGGTATTTCATAAAACAGCCATTGATTAACTGTGGTTTACCTCATCATCTCTTTATCATTGAAAAATTGTTCTTTTCGATTTTGTTTTTTTGAAATGGTTAAAAAAATTAATAGTAATAAATTATGTTGTAGTTACTTATTTCACTGAAGTTAAAATAATAATGTTATTGCTATTACTAGAAAATAAAATAGGCTGCAGGTATCGTTTTGCCACTGTAATTTGATGCACAAAACTTAGGACGCAACTAAGTCCAATCAGGGAAAAAAAAATATACTTAAAAAAAAAAAAAAAGAGATGCAACTGAATTCGTTTACAAAATTATTCTAAATAAAACTAAAAATTAAAAAACAAAAACAAATTCTAATTGTAAAAGACTTTTTCAAATCGCCCTAACATTGTCTGTAACAGATGTCCAAGATATTTATTAAGTTCCTTTTAAAGTTTCAATAACTTTAAATAAATTGTAAATCAGATTTTAATAGTAAAAATGTGTGCTAGGAAAAAAAAATAATCAAAAACTAAGAGTCAGTGACACAAGATAATAAGTTAGTTACTTCCTGAGATTCATAGGCCTATAGTGGGATACTTTAATTTTAACTTCTGAGAACAGTAAACTAAGATAAGAATATCTTGGATTTCTTTATTGAATAACGGAAACCATAAGACTCTTCTGGTTGTTCCTAATTACTATAGAAGACTCTTATCTAATATATGGAAGGAAAATACACAAACCCAAAATGGCTTCCGAAGACCCAAAGTTTTTGATAGATAATCTAAAAGCAAAATATATCGTTAAAATATACAACGCTTCTGTAAAAGAAAGTCAGTACTTTTATTTATTTAATGAAAACTTCAGACAAGTAAGAACTTGCTACCTGCGGAGTCAAAATTGGGTATTTAAATAAAAACAGAAAAATGGGCATACACCTATTGTCAAACGGTTAAATGAAAACAAGAAGCTACAGTAAGAAGTTAATACTACGGGACAACAACGCAGAAATAGATTGTATTTACGTAATTAACAAATTTGGGAAACACTGCTCTAGATTAAGGCATTCCAGTTCATGGGTTGTGCCCTCAGAATAACAGTGCAGCATCATTAATACGCAACTACCTTTTAGAACAAGAAGTTCTCAAACAAACTTAAAGCCTACTTTCCTAAAAATGTTGTTCTGAAAATATCTTTGTTTTTTTAGAGGAATTCTGTCAACTTCACGAGCTGAGTTTTCAATAAGTAGCCAAACAGAAAAAAAAAATAAAATCCTATCGACGACGATCGTCTTTTGACTTTGAATATCAATTACAAGGACATGAATAGCTTCCAGAAGATCTATCCAGCGCATAGGCTCAAAACTTATTTGGCAACGGCTAAAAGACACACACACAGACTGAGTGATTTGATGAGCCTAACTTTTCTGCGAAAGTAAACTAAAAAAAAATGAAAACTCTTGCAAATAATCACATATGTCGTAAACAAAATCCACGAAGGTAATATTTTTCAAATTTTAAAGTTAAAAATCCTGGGTTCTACTAGAATTGGTAATAGAAAGGCAAATGTCAAATAATTACAAGCTGATGCCGAAATTCAAGATTTGTTTATTATTATTTTTTTAATAAATATAGGCTACTAGATAAAATGATCGTTTTTTTCTATATTATTAAATTTTTAATATTTTTCCGTAAGATATTGACAAGTTTTTCACGCAATGTTATGGATACAAATAAAAGGATTTGAAAATTTAAATCCTTTCGAGTTTCTTTCCAATGTAACCACGCAAGAGAAATGACAGCTATTCGCAATAAACAACATCGAATATCTAAAATGTAAATAATAACTTATAAATGTTAGTGTCTAAGTACAAAGAACAGATTAACTTGAGTAGTTCTGTCTGACGCCTCTAATCTGATAACATTGTAAAGCATGAATCATTAAAAGTTTGGTTGCTAAGTCTTTGGTGAGATTATTCTCGTATAAAGAGATAAAATATATCAGAAGACTACATTTCCAGGAAAGTCAACCCACTGGAGTTGGAACACGAGTTCTACTGGGATCTACGAAGGAAAGTCGTAAATCAACGCCATTTGTGAAAACATTAAGACTAGGAATAAATTTAATTCGTGATTCTGAACTGAAAACATTTAATAACTCCCATTTTATTGCAATTTAGGGGATGGGACAAATGCCCTATTAGATGAACTTCACTAATTAAAGGGAGTAAAAATTCTGTGGCACCAAGAACTCTTATTATAGTTAAAATCAGTTTAATTTAACATTTATTTTACTTTGATTATTGTTTAGAAATGAAAATTCAAAAATAAGAAAAATTATTCATAAAATCATCTTTAAGATATTTACAAGAGCACGAACCTTGGATTCTGTGAACTATTTCACTGAAGCCAATTGGCTATTCTCTTAATAAGCCAATCACATTTTTACTTTACTAACCAATCACACTCAATTTAAAGTTATTGTTTGCAACCAGTTACCCAAATAAAAAAACAAAACACAACATGATTTCATCTCAAGAATATTCAAACTAGGCGGAAGCAGAGAGACCTTAACTACACGTATTTGTTTTTATACATTTTAGCAATTTTCTGTTTAATAAAGAAAGGAATTCATACAAAACCATATATTATTTTATTGTACGAATTACATGTTCCTAACATCAATAAAAAGGAAAAGATACATTTGCACATCTTTCCTTTTTATTGATGTTAGTAACATGTAGTTCGTACAATAAATTAATATACGGTTTTATATGAATTCCTTTCTTTATTAAACAGAAAATTGTTACAATGTATAAAAACAAATACATATATATATATAATAAAAGCTAGTTAAACAGACAGACTACGATTTGAAGGCATGTCTTTGTTCAAATCAGTTTCTAGATTACCTTGGAATCGGTAGCTGAGAGTAATTTAAAAATTTATTGTCATTAATTAGTATTTCATTTTTATTATCTAAATTAAATAATAATTATTTTTTAAAAATATTATCTAGTTCAGATACAACAGATTCAATAAATTAGATTATGTTAAAATTTATCGAACTATAGTTATGAAACTTTTAAATATGTCAAAAAAAACATTTATTAACTGCAAATTCAAAAACTTTTTTTTGTATTTTTTATTTTTTTAATTTTTATCCTTAAGATCTGTTTGTTTAAATAATTAAAAAAAAAAAACAGATTCGAAGATATCTTTCAATGAACTGACAGGTTTTTAACTAATTTTAATTTATTATTAATTCCTGTGCATTATAAATAATTTTCAACCTTGTAGTCTTTTGGATTTACATTACAATATTCGAAATCTCAAGCAATTTTGATTTTTTAATTAAAATTGAAAAGTGTTCATTGTCAGATTAAAGATTAGGTCTATTTTATAATTTTATGTAATTATATACAATTTGAAATGGAAGGATAAGATATACTCTCGTCCGTAAATGTGTATATTGAGTTTCAAGAAGACCCGTTCACTGTCGGACACATACGCACAATATACAAAAATGCACGATGATTCTAAAAAGTTTCCTTTTGATAATAGGCTAAAAAAGAAAATCTTAAACTGAGATGGGAGATTAAAACTGCATTGTAATGTCTAATAAGTTTTCAAATCCTTAATTTGTAATCTTTTGACATCTTAGCGAGAAAACAGATAACTTTACAAAGATAGTTACTTTTTTTTTCTTTTTTTTAGTTCCTTGAAAATTTGAGGAAGTAAATCTAAAAAAGAAAAGTTCTCGCGTAAACTCCCAAAGCCTAGTCAACCCAATGGGCTGGACTGGTCATGTCCTTATGTAAGTTCATCTTCCGGCATCTAATTCATCATAGTCACTTAAGATCACAACAGGTTTCCGTTAACATACAGACGGACGGAAGCTCCTATGATAGTAGCACTTTTGTTAGGTTAAAAAAAAAAGGGGTGGGGGTGGGTGGGAGGGAGGGACTGAGAAGAATTTACATAATTACAATGTAATTGTTTCATTAACTTATTCAAAATATAAAGTATTTTTAGCCTACTCTCCAAATAGAAAACTGATGCTTATCAAATGTATATCTATCCCTCTGTCTGTCTATGTTGGTTTTTTTTTCCTTATAACTGTTGAACCGCTAAATGGATCTGCTTGCCACTTGATATGCATATTCGGGGACTAGGGAAGATGTTAATTTTATATTTGAAATCTTTTCCAAGTGGGTAATTGTCGAGAAATCATCGCGAGAAGGCGAAAAAATTTCCCGTAGAAAAGCATTGGAATCTAAACAATGGATTCTATCCTAATTCTGTTAATATTTCAGTGTCTTAAGCCCCGCGAACACCACGCAACTTTTCAGCAACTTAGTCGGCCGATTTTGACGTCACGGTTGATATAGACAGTCTTGAGCCCGTTTTTCAGCAACTTGGCAGCAACTTTTGTCATCCGACTCCAGTTGTTGCTACACCAGCAACTCGAAAAGTTGCATCGGTGGGAATTACCCAATCACAGGGCAGCGTTGGAACACGTCAGTCGTGACGTTACGCCCATGGAGGATATGGCGTCCAAAAATAATATTCGCCGATTCGATTCGAAGACAAGCGCGTAAACAATTAATATCAGAGTATTGCGAGTTTCTTTCATGCATAAATAAAGTTTATACTGAAATACAGTGATTGTTTGCGACAGAATTTATCAGAGAGGTTTCAAAACCTCGATTTTTTCGGATTTTCCATTTTTTCGGATTCTCCACATCGGCTGTGCTATTTTTTTTCATCTTTCAGAAAATAGTAAAAATTTTCACTTGGTTTTCACGGTATAAAAATAATTTAAGGAATATATTTTTCAGGAAAGCATATTTTAAGCTCTTTCAGGAACTTCTTTAAAAATACAAAATCTACAAAAAAAAAAAAAAAAATGATTCATATAGTCGTTAATAAAGAAATACTTTGATTATTGCGTTACTTTTTTTTTGGCTGATTTTGTAAAAAAAATAATTAAATCCCTAGTTTTTTTTCATAAATTTATTCAATTTACGAAAGAAACAAGGATTTAGTTAATTTATTAAGGGATTTACAGTCAAAAATTTATTAAGGGCATTAAAATAAAAAAAAATAATTAATGTAAAAAGACAAAGCCAAGAAAGAGTTCAGTTATCGAGCTTGTTTATGTAATGGCTGCGCTGATGTAACATTAGACTGAGTGGTGTAATCAGTAATATGATAACACAACTAATGAATTAGTAAGTGTCGTCCCTGTCAAATATATGTCAGCAGATTAAAGAGATAAGGCAGTTATAAGATCAAAGGATAAACACACTGCAATTGCACTTCAAATCTTCAGCATCCACTGTATATACAGTGAACTTTACATCCTCAGTAAAGGTTCTTCGTTAACGCCAATTCAACTAATCCGTTTCTTATTTTATAAAGCAGACCTTCTCGACAGGTGCGCCGTCAGAAAATTCTGAGAGTAATAATAAACATTTAGAACAAACACATTAATCTAGACTACATTCTTAACATCAAATAATCTGGGGCAAACAGAAATTTAAACTACATTCTCATGTAGTTTAACCACCAAGCTTAAGAAAGTAAGTATTAATTCGCATTCAAATTAACTTAAAAGGTCCCCCAATTTCAGATTATTTTTAAAGACTTAAAAGCCTGCTGATTCTTTTTTTTAAGAATTCTTTTTTGCTATACTGAAGCAACGAAGAAGTCTGTTTTGCCGTCGGATATCAAGAGTAATGTGCCGCGGAATTTTCCCAAATACAAGAATGGGCTTTGAAGCACTGCTACAAATGGAGCTAGATTAGCTTGCTTTTAATGGCGGAAATGTTTTCAGTAAACCCGGAAATTCTCCAACTATTTCAATTAATATCTCAACTAATTTCTTAGATTAATATTTTCTTAGTTTATAAAGATCTTCCACAAACACACAATAAAAATTATGTTAAAAACAGAAATTTAAACAGACATTTCATGGGCCTACCATCATCTGCAATCCTCGCGGAAATCACAATGCAATTCACTGAGAAACAAGCAAATAATTATATCCATGACCATATTTTATTTTATAATAGATACGTAGACGATTTATTTATTATTTATTCTGTCAATAGTGATACTCTCATTCATTAAACCTTTAATTCCGTAGATCATAACATTCAATTCACCCACAGACAACAATAACAATGAACTTCCTTTCTTTAGACACATTAGTTACCAACAATACTACAACTTTCAATGTGAAACCCAACAAGAGAAAAAAAAAGGATGCATCTACCTTATGAAATGCAAAGATCGATCATGCTATTACATAGGCAATAGCAGCTTAACAATTAAAAAACGCATTTATCACCATCAATAAGCACTCAAAAATAACCTGACTGCATCATCTTTCCTATGCCGCCATGAGGAATGCATGGGACATATTCCAGATGTCAATATCATCATACTGAAACAGCAAAATAATTTAAAAACATATGAGAAGTCGTAGAAACCTACTTTATAAAAACACTCCATCCCTATATTACAAAACTACCTAGTATTAATATTCCGTTTTATTTGAGTCATTTCAGGAAAAAAGACGCAGCACCATCAGACGGATCACCTCACGGAAAAATAAAATCTAATAGAAACCAACTGAGACCAGCACCAATAACCAAAATGGATCACCGAAGGAAAAAATGATGAAAGCTCCTAGTACCAAAAAAATCGAAAAGGGAAAAACTGACTACATCAAAGACTAATATAAAGCAGACGACAATATCATAGGTCACGTATGATACACACAAAACACAACATTCACGTATCCAGTTCTACTACATCAAGACGGCATCACCAACGACGAATTTTTTTCTACCAACGACGAAATGCTATGTAGCGTCATGAAATAATTTGTATTTTAAAGATTGGTTGTTTGAAAACTAGATTTGGTTTATATACATATATTATTTCCCTTTTTTGAATGTATAATCAACTGGTTGAGGAAGAGCTCGCTGAGGGGGCTCGAAAAGTTTCCCGTTTGTAAGTTTTATTTAAATTTTATAAAGACATTTTTTTAGCAAAATTTTTATGGTGTGTTTGTGTGTAATCTTTGTTATCTTTTTAACATTTTAAACGAACGATATATTACAGCATACGTAAAAGTCACCCATATTTTCTGAAATAAAACCTTAAAAGCATTTGGCATCTCTTGTAAACTTGCGATACAAATTTTTGGTCTTGGAAAAATAATACAAACAGTAAGTTTTTGTTTATTTTCAAAATTCTGATATCTACTAAATACAAACAGATGGAATTTCCCATTTTCTGAAAGAAAAAAAAATGAAATCTGTATTATTTACTTAAATTGTTTCAACCCTTATTAATTTTAATTATATTAAACATCGCGCAGACATTAAGAGGATTAATAGATCATTATTAAAGACATCGATAGACACATAAGGTATAGCTTTCGATTACATAAATAAAAAAAGTATGTTCAGGAATAAAATTGCTTTCGCTCACTAGATGGCGCCAACAGTCGTAACTTTGTATATCACTTTGTAAATGTATATAAATACGTTCTTATAACATTTGTTAACTTGTTTTACAGAAAAGTTTGGTTAATTCCTTCTGAACTGAGTTGAGCAAATCAGTGAGATTACGACGCACGTTCTATTCCTAACCTTGGAGACACAATCGCAGAAACAAGAGAATCTTTTTCTTTTTTTACTAAAGACAAAACAAATGTTCTCGTCATTATTTCCCTAGATACAAATTCTTACAAAGGCAGTTGAATGCATCGAGAAGAATGAGTAGCTCACTTTTTTACTGTATTTTGGAAGTAAAAAAAAAAAAAAATAAATAAATAAATAAAATCACCCCATCGTGCATCAACTTCAAAATGCTGTAGTGGAAATCCGAGGACGCGTCTCTTCCAAGACTGGTTCTACAAAGGAACTAGTTAGAGGAGACGTAATTTATACTCTTAAATAGGCAAATACATTACATATACTGTCTTATAAGATCTTTAAATTGTGTGGTAAATTAGTTAATATAAATACTTTAATAACAGTAGAAAATCACAAGATATCCAATGCCACGAAAATTCACCCATTAGCAACCGAGAACAAAGTCCTATTTTTAAAAACTGCAGAAGGACTTTTAATTAAAGGGGAAACGTCACTAAAACTAAAAGCTGAGAAAACGAACAAAAGGATGTACAAAGAAACATTAACTTCAATCAGTTATCTCAAAATACATACCTTTATTACATAGTTTTGTAGGATTTTAATGTCTAGAGATTTAATTCCAAGGCCTGTTGGCTTAATGCCATTTTAGTAAAACTGTAACTTCTTTTTTGTGTGTCTATAGAACAAAGAGAAAAACAAAACCACAAAAAAACACTACAATTATTTTACTTTTCTTGAAATGAATATTAGAAGAAGTCTTGTAGGTTTACGGAGTTCAGCCAATGGGAAATATAAGAATTTGCTCTAGCAGCTACAGTAAGTGATAGTGGCGAGGAAGTTAATTTGCAATTAAGCTGAAATTAAAGAATATTCTCGAAATATCAGCCGCAGTCCTTGTGGTGATCAAGGACGACATTTTCAGATATTTAATCGTTACTAGATACAGTAATCGTGTCAGCAGAGTTAGAAAAGATCAGAAATAAAATCAAAAACCTATACAAAGATTTTTTTATTTATTTTTAAAAAAATTACTTTCTTGGAATATACCGAGTTGTCGAATCAAGTTCTGTAATCTATACAGTATGTATATTATATAAAACCACCGACAAATGTTCCAAGCTAAAGCACATTAGGATTTATTTTTTTTCAGTCAGATCATTTTCTTTCCTTGTTTATGATGTTATAAAAGTTATTTTGAGCATTTCATTTATCTTAAATCCTGTCCTCTGTTAGAAGTGGTCGCCGCGGGAGGTTGAGGGTTTCGGAGGGATTCAATATTTTTTTTTTTTTTGCTGGCACAGTTACAAAATATGATTAAAAATTATCATTAGTGGTAGTAGCATTAACTGACGTAAGCGACTTTAATTTATCTAACAATGGCTACTTGTACATATCTTAATAGAAATGAATGTTTCTTTATTTGTTTGTCCCGTATGCCTTCCTATGCCATTCATCAGATTGCGATGAAACTTTGGTGAGTTGTTGTGCGCACGCCCGCGAAGGTTTCTGAATTAGTAGAACCACTTTACAATATCTGGTGCGCGAGTCGTTTCAACAAGGAGTATATTTCCGTTTTCAATGTTTGCAGTTTCCGGTGCGCATTTGCAATGACCATCAATCAAGCACAGGGACAACACATGGACAGCTGTATGTGGCCAGCTCACGCGTCGGAAAACCTTCTGATTTATTCGTGTATGCACCAGACTGAAAAACAAAAAATATTATATATTCAAAAGCACTTAAGTAAACAGAATTAAAACATAAACACTTTCTTTGAGTGGCATTGCAACGCATGTCGGATATAGCTAGTAAATCATAAAAACATATTTACTGCCGCATTAGAATTCATATTAAATATCATACATAGTATGTGGCAAAGCTCTAGGATCTTTCTAGAAGGATCTGATGACCTTCTGTATAGGGTCTGATTCTTTGCAGCCGTCATCTAAGCACGCACTGGTGGCCCGCAAAGGGCATGGGAGGCCGGGGCTGGTCTTGGGCTCCCGCTAAAGAGCAACAAACTTTTATAATTACAAAACTTTGAATCTTCGGACAAAACATCCATTAAAAAAATAATAAAAATTAAATATGAATTTGGTTTTAAAAATGGGAGAAACCAGCTACAAAAAAAAAAAAAAAAAAAAAAAATAATTATTATTAAAAAAATGGGAAAAACAGGAAAAAAAAAAAAAAAAAAAAAAAAAAAATCGTCCTAATAAAGCAAATGATGACACCTAGAAAATTTTGGAAGATGAAACTTTGTGAAGGAGGAATGTTAACCAAGTGAGGTTTTTTTTTTTTTTTTGACACAAATGAAGTCAAAAACTGAACTGCCATTAAGGTCATTATAATATTCCTTAAAGCAATTTATCCACGATAAATTAGAAAAGCTGGAAGTTTATTAGAAAGGTTTCCGTCAATATCAATTCCCACTGTCTGCTTTAGCAATACTGTACTTTTGGGTATTCGAAAGCTGGCACGCCAACTAAATCTGTTGTTAGCATCTTCCCTTCAAAGTAATTTATTATCGGTTTCAAATTTACACCCAGCATTTCATTAAACTAATTATAATTTAATTTTTTATGATGTTATTACTTCGCCATAAAGCGCATCTAAAGGGACTTTGCCCTCATCTTCCTGCTACATTAAAAGGAAATGTTATTAATAATATAACACACTGAGAAAACAACTTTAAATAGGGATTAAAATATAAATTAGAGTCACTTCTACTTAAAAATCATTTTAATTAGCGGTATTTCGCAACGGAATGAACTGAAGAGGTAAAGAAAATACAGTAACAGCTTCTGGAAGAGAATTATTAGCGTTGAAATTGTAAATTGTCCAAAGGTACATGAGAAAAACTTAATAGCCTTAAAAAGTATTTTCCTTAATATACTGTTCACTTCTCTTTTATTTTTTTGAAGTGAAAGCGACACAAACTAAACTCTACATGTATTTTCAAATTCTAAAATCTACCCAATACAAACAGTAAATTTTTTTCCATTTTCTTAAAAAAAAAAAAAAAAAAATTTAAATCCGTGTAAAATTTTAATTACATCAAATCACGTGCTAATTAATGGATCGACTAATAGGATTAACACCCATTGTTTAATCGACAGAAATCCACTATTTAGATAGAGTTTTTTTTGTCGTCTTCTCAAGCTAACTTCTCGACAAGGACCCAATTGGGAGAAAACTTCCAATATAAAAGTTAGATCTTCTATGGTCCTTAAACATTCATACCAACTTCCAAGAAGATCCATCCAGCCGTTCAGAGGTTATTGAGAAAGAGAGAGGACACACACACACAGATAAGCCTCAATTTCTTAGGAAAATAGACCAAAAAAAAAAAACGCTTTATAAAAGAAAAAGAAAATCCTAATTCGAATTAAGATCTAAAAGACTATTTGTAATCTAATACGATAAAGGGGTCCAATGACAATTATGTATGTATAGTAAAACCTCGTTGAGTCGTCACCCGGATAAGTCGTCGTTTTCCTTTGGTCCCGACAAGAACGTATATACAATAATATAAAATAACCCTCTTTTACCAGTCACCAAATTTAATTCTTCTCGTCACCCTCAAAAAAAACGGAAAAAACGGTTTTAGAAAAACGGAAAACTTTTATTTGTTTGTATTTAGTAGATACTGTAATTAAAAAAAAAAAACATAGCATACTTTTCGCTTGAATCATTTTCATGACTTTGAAAACAAAGGGAAAACAGCAACGTTTTAAATAGACTACATGTTCGTTCAGATACTTCTTTGTTGAATGTTTTGTTTACAAAATGAAGCATTTCCATAAAGTTGGTTAAACTTAAATAAAAAAAAAAAAAGCCGAAATTAGCATCGATAAATACACCTTCCTGTCTGTTATTTAAATGCCAAAAGGCCTAATGAAATCCGGAAAACAAAATGAGAGATCTGTTCAAACTTAAGTGCCCAACCTAAGTTAAGGCACAGCTTTATGGGCAAAATGACCATGACAAAAACAAAGAACAGATTTAATTTCACCTTAATCTTAATTCCCCCTAATTTACCCAATTTAGACTAAGGAACGAAAATGATACAATGTACAAAGCAAAAGCCTATGTTTATTTTTAAACTAGCCGGCTCCGGAAGCCTTACATTAGTTATTCGAAAAACCAAATTGAATCAAGTAAAAACCGAAACGTAGAACTGAATCTACATTAAAGTTTAAATTTTAAACAATATGCAGTACAATATCGAAATTCAACGTCTTAATTAACCGTATCGTATGTTTATTCAGATCTGTGGCGAGATTTAAAACGGCAAGGGTACCACCTACGCCAATTTTGGGAATGTTTTTTATTCATCCCACGGGAACTACTTGATCGACCGGGATAAAAAGTAGCCTATGGCGTACTCCGTGTCCTAGACTACCTGCTTACAAAATTTCATTCCGATCCGTTGCACAATTGAGGCGTAAAATAATAACAAACAAACAAACAAACTTAGATTTTTTCCCTTTTATAATATTAAGGATTCTAATGTCTGCCAAATAACCACATTTATAATTTTGCTTTTTCTGCAAAAAAAAAAAAAAAAAAAGATCTGCATTAGTTACTTAAATCGGATTAATTTGAATCATATCAGACCGCTCGCTAATTAATGGATTAGCTAAAAGGGATTAAGTTCATTGTTTAAAACAATAGAACATTAATAGAAACAAGGATAGAAACCCACTGTTTAGATTCCAGTGCATTTCTTTGCAAACTTTTTTAATCGCCCTTTCGTGCTAATTTCTCGATAAGGAAAGTGAGATCGTTCCTTAAATGTGCATACTAAGATTCAAGGAGATCCCATTCGGTGATTCACAAGTTATTAGAGAACATATAGACACAGACAGAATGATAAGCCTCACTTCCCTAGGCTAAAAACAGAAAACAAAAGAAGGTGCTTTAGAGGAATCAAAAGCCATTGAAGAGGCGCCACTATTGAATTGGCAGCCAATGGTACTAAAAAATACTTTCGCCATAAAAACCACAATATTGTTTAATTACTTTTGTTAACAAATATTAAATATTTTATTTATATTAATTACAATACGCTATTAAGAAATATCTAAATATTTATTCTGGAAAAAAAAAATAAAGAACTAAGGATTCACTTTTAATCTCGGACAATATTGGCAAATAAGAAAAAAAAAAAAAATCACAATTCTATTCTTTTTTCCTTTAATTTCTCCACACCCCCTTAGTTTTTAAGAAGATTTATGGCCTTTTCTTGGCCAAAAACAGTTAAGTTTTTAAACTTTACCACAAAGTAATGTCGAAATAAATTATATGCTTCGCATTTTTTTTTTCCCTCTCAAGAGAAAAGGAACAAAAAAATGGATCCTTCGCCAATGAAGTCGGATCACAAACCTTCTTTCGAAAAATGAAGACAAAATTTCAAAGCCAAGCAGGGAGGAAAAAAAAAAAAAAAAAGGTAAATAAATCCAATAGTAAGTAAAAAAAAATAATAATATACAATTGACCTCATTAAAAAATTTAAAAACATATTTCAAAGAAAGGCTAAATGGAAAGCGAACTTCTTCGCTAACAATATTTCAGACCCATTATTATACAAGTGACAATACACACAAAAAGCTCGATGCTGATTGGCCAGTTTGGGTTGGTTGCCAACCGGCTTGCGCTAAAAGTAGCAACAAACCGATCGATGTAGAGACGTCCCGATTAAACAGGACGCCGACGCCGCCGCCGACGATGTATCGTTCCGCAGTCGCTGTTAGTAAATAGTGCGGGAGGGAATTATTACGCCATCATCACATAACAGGAATTATGAAAAAAACTTCTTCACCTCTTTGCATCCGCCCACATCATCACAACCAAACACAAACAACCAACTCGTGTCTCACGGGATATTTATCACAATACTTACAATAAGATCTAATCAAAACATTTTTTTTTTTTTTTTTTTTAAAATAGGCCTAATGTTTACTTCAAAATTGTTCTCTTTTTCTCTCTCAACTCTCTTTTTAATAGTTTTAAGATTTATTTTTTCCTTTTATTATTACGTAACGATATTCAAAACTTTTTTTCCAGCTATTTTTGGATAGATTTCATTTATTTCTGTAAAAGATTTTTATTTTTTTCGTTTAATTATTATGTAGCAATAAACTCTATTTCAAAACTTTTTAAGCATGTTTTTTAGCTATTTTTATTTTTATAGATTTTTTTTTTAATATATTTAATAGATTCTGTAGATTGCTATTAACTAATAGTGCGATCTGGTTTTGTTGTTTTTCTTTTTTAGTTTTCAGTATTACTGTTATTATTATTATTATTTTGTATTATTTTCTTTTTTAAACTCTAAGTTCTTATAATTACACAATTAGTCGGATAAAATCTGATTATTCATTATTTTAAACAAAAATTGTTTCATTTTATTTACATATACACTCATGTTTGTGAAAACTGCAACATCATGAAATGAATACAAATGAAGTGAAACTTACAGGAGATGTAAAGGAGGATATGATAAGCAAATCATTAACATTTGGAATGACTGCGTATGCCTAGACTCAGCAATTCCCTGAACTGTCGTATAAGAGCGTGTAAGAGGACTGTTGTGGATCCAGATAAGTAGGTTTTCATCGTCAGTGAGCTGTACACGTGCCTATACCTCGTCAGTATACCTCGTCGATGTTAAAGGGCGCCTTATAAGCAAGCTACCGAGTTTGAACGGGGCCGAATGATCGGCTTGCATGAAGTCTTTTCATAACTCGATAATGCTGCTCTTACGGGGCGTAATGCCACGACAGGGCTGCGAGTGTGGAAGCAGTGGACTGACGAGAACAGGACGAGTCGAAAATTCGGAAGTGGACGACAAAACGTGACTACACAACTGGATGGTAGACATGGCAGTGACGGACCGTTCAGTTTCTTCTCGAGTGTTAGCACAACGTTGGAACACTGAAGCAGGTCTGACATTGTCCGGTTTCACGACGTCTGCTGCGCACAGGACTGCGTGCATGCATTCCTTTGCGAAGAATTCCCTGGGGTCTGAACCATCGACGCCTCATGCTACAATGGGCTCACGAATAGGCGTGCAGATTGGCACCATATCGAATTTTCGGACGAGACCCGCTTCAACTTGGATTACAATGATGGTCGCATACGCGTTAGACGATATCAAGGGAGCGCCATCTTCCAGACTGCATTGTCCAGGGTCATACTGCACGAACGACAGGCATGATGGTTTGGGGAGCAATTGGGTATCATAGGCGATTTCGGCTGCAACAGCAACCGCTACATCAGGGAAGTTGTGGAGGCTGAAGTCGTACCCTTCCTTCAGCCAACTCCTGGAGCCATATTCCAACAAAACAACGCCCCACCAAATGTTGCCAGAAATGTCCAGACAGTATTCAAACAAGACAGATACCCCTTCTTCTCTTGCCTGCCTGTACGCCCGATATGTCACCTATTAAACATATCATTTCTGGGATATGGTCACTCGGCAACTAGCCCGTCATTGACATCCAGCAGTCAATACCGATGAACTGTGGGCTCGAAAGAAGCACCTAGCAGGAACACATCCAAGGCCTGTTTGATTCAATGCCACGGCATAATAGCAGTTCTTTTTGCAGCTCGTGGAGGCTTTACAAGTACTGTTGTTGCATTGCTCTGAGACTTTGTTTGTTTGTACTACTATTAGTAATGTGTGTAATTTCTTTCCATTCGTGGTACCATTCCATTTCCTTCCTTCAAGGTAATGCAATTTTCACAAAATTGGATATATATGTGCATTTACAATTCAAAAATACAAAATTTTCTCAAATTACTTTAATTACAAATAGAAATTACTTAATTTTATTAAATTTGCTCCCGAAAATTTTGAAATTCATTAATCACTATATTATGTGCAATATTTTGCTGATTTCTATATGAAATAGTTTGTAAGTCTATTAATTTTAGGGTGAAAAAAAAAAAAGATTTAAAAAAAAAATCTATTGACAAGTTATTAAGTCAATTGCAGAACTATACACAGACTACATTATTTTAATCCATAAAAATAAATAGATGGGTGATTGTATTTTGTGTATTCCATAGATACGGTTTTCTGAGTTTTAATCTAAAGGTTCTTTTCAAAAAAATAAAAGTAAAGTCAATGTTAAAGTGTATAACATATTCTTTGGTCAGTTGTACACTGGACAGAATGTACACAATAACAGTTCTAAAAGAACTTTAAGCCTACATTTCTTAAAATGTGATTTCTTGAAATTTCATCCTTTTTGTTTTATTTTTTTTAAAGTCTTTGTTTGAAAACTTTCAGAAATGAAAAGCCTACATTTGTTTTGAAATTATAATGAATCCACTGAATACAAGCAGTATAGATTTTCCATTTTCTGAAAGCAATGAATTAAATTCGCCCTATTTACTGTAGTCGAATAAATCGTATTAATTTTAATCATATCAAAGCATGGATTAAGGATTTCAACATTTCATTGTTTAAGACAATATGATATGAATAGAAATCCATTGTTTAGATTCCAATGCTTTTCTATGGGAATTTCTGTCTCATTCTCGAGCTATTTTCTCGACAAGGAACCGATTTGGAAAAGATTTCAAATGTAAAAGTGAGATCCTTCAAATATGCATACCAAATATCAAGAAGATCCGTCCAGCGGTTCAGAGGTTATTGGAAGGACACCAGACATACTGTCTAACACATTTATTTTGACGATCAAGATTATTTTGCGCGAGAATTACGAAATTCTCGAGATCTCGCCATTAGCCTCTTCAGCAGGTCTCGAGAAATTTACTATTTTTAATGTCTGTCACTAGGAAAATGCTACATAATGAATTTATTGTTTATTTATTGACTGATTTCAATTTATTAAAACTGTATTAAAATGTAGTAAAAGTCTCATGCATTTCCCCGTATTATTATTCATTTAAATATTTCAATATTTTGTGAGAAGACATGGATAGAGACTATTCTCGCGTAAATTACGTGAAATCACGAAAATACGGTATCGTCAACTTCCAAGAGTTTGATAATACCAATTTTATGAACTAAACCAAACCACAAGAAATTTAATAGACATAATCAAATAACAAATCGTCATAGCTAGAAGTATTTGTATCCTCCTGATATCTGTTTCGAATTAACAGGCTCTCATCAGCTGGGGTTATCCCTGCCAGCGTTCAAATATCCAGCGCCTTACAACGGAAACGACTTGAATCACTTTAACATTAATACAAGAAAAATAAAACAATTTTTATTTCAATAGTAGGTTTGTTCTTTATTTTATTAGTCTATTACAAATTCTTGTGTAGTTCTTATTTTTATATCGAATTTTAAGCCTTAGGAAAGTGTCAAAAAATTGGTATTCTTTCCTAAAGCTCAAAAACTTTAATTTATTTTAGAGGATCTTATCCTACTTTCCTATGGGAAGTTAATTTTATAAATTAAAATGTACATGTGTTCTCCCAAAAACTTCAACTGGTGAATGGTACTTCTTGATACTTGACATGCAAATTTGAGGAGATATTTCCAGTTTGTACGATACTTCAAATACGTGTAGATCCCAGTGGAGAAATTTGAGCGATAAACTTTCCATTAAAAAAAAAAATTAGAAACGAAAAACTAACTCATTGACAGCAAACAATAGGTTAATTTTTGTTGAAGTTTTAAGAACGAATAGTTATCCATTAAAAACAAAAATGGATCATTTACAATCTCTCCTTGAAACATCAATGTTGTGGAAGCATCAGTTTGTTAGAGTTTGATAATTTCCTGTTGACAAAGAGGGGAAATAAATTTCAAACTTATAATTTAACCAAACTTACGGATTCCATGGTAGCTTTTGTATAATATTTATAAATCTATATAATAAGCGCGGGTGTTTGTTTGTTTGTCTTGAAACAACGTCGCCATTTCTCAATGTAATTTGGCACGAAGGTTCACATGCATCCCAGAATAATGCATAAACAACGAAAACCCGGATCCGAAATAAGGGATATAAATGGGGGAGGAGCAAACATTCTTGAAGGATACGAATATCTCTGAAACCTCTTTGGTGGGAAACACGAAATTTGATATGAGTGTTCTTCGTCAAAATCTAAAGTGTACGTATTCGACGAATTTCCGATATTCGGATCCTAAAGAACGGGGGGAGAGGTTCAAAAAAAAAAAATCACACATTACAATTTCTACTTCATTCACATCAGGACAACTCTTTTTTTTTTTTTTTGTAACTGGCGCGAAGCACGAGTATTCTTGCTACTAAACCATACAAACGTTTCAATTATTTCAAAATAGCAGATATTTGTGATTTATCAGATTGAATCGTTTAGAGAATATTTCGAACAAAGAGTTCGAAATAGAAAACTAGATGCTTTCTAATTTCAATAAAAACAATACAAGAAGTAGCCTACTTTCATTAAAAATGTTAGTTCTTAATTATTTTGTTTTTTTAGTCATAAAAACGAAAAGCCTACATTTATATTTAAATTATAATGTCTACTAAATACAAACAGAGCAAAATTTCTATTTTTCTAAAATAAAAAATATGAATTAAATCCGCTTTATTTACTGAAATTATCAAATCGGATTAATTTTTAATCGTGTCAAGCCAAAGGCATTGGTTTACAGCTAAAATTATTTAATACTCTTGTTTAAAACAATGAGATTTAAAGAAATAGGATAGAAGTCCACTGTCAAATTGTTTTTCTATGGGATTATGTATATGTTCTTGTCGCCTTTCGGCGCTAATTTCCCAATAAGGACAAACATGGTAAAGATTGCAAATAGAAAAATTCTATCGTCGTTAGTCCTTCAAATGTTCACATCAAATTTCAAGAAAATCCACCCCGTGATTCAAAAATTATTAGGGTGGAGACAGACGTACAGACCGAGTAATCAAACGAGTCTCACTTTTTTAGAAAAGTAAGCTAAAAAAATCAAAATTATAAATCGAAAACGCAATTAAAGTAATTTTTCATAATTTATCATGTTTTTATTAAAGGATACCAGTAAGAATATGAGGAAAAATAAATCTTTCTTATATATAAAAGTTATAAAAAATAATATTAATTAAAGGTATTAAGCAGAAACGGTATTATTAAAGGATGTATTACACAGAAAAACAACAGAAATTATCTCAAAATGACGATATAAAAATGATGGATGCCCATAGAATAACTCAAGTCATGAAATAAGCATACTGTTTATTGTATCCTATTTTGTTCCGTAGCCATGTTTTTAGAGAGTGGAAGAACAATATAAGAATATAATATACTATTCCCAGGACCTGAAATACGTCTGATAACAAGACCGTTTTGATCAGGAAATCCTGCATTACTTTTGATATCAAAATGATGAGAACAGATCGGCTTTTTCTGACTCACTTCCGAATGCATGCTACGCAAGTCTGAGCTATTCAAGTAGACGCAATTGCTTTGAACATTTATTTAAAGAGGAAGACAAATATTTACCTTTCGACTTTTTTGTGGACCTTTTTAATATATAAATCCGAAATCTGAATCACATTTTTAAAGATCGAAAAGAGCTTCGAGATAAGCGCAGTAGTGTTCTCACCCGTTAGCTTCATGAACGCAGATACAAACAGTTGTGTACCTCTCTTCTCTCTTTCCATTTTGAAGGAGTGAACGACTGAATTGGGCCAAAAAATATGAATGAACCGAGGATTGATGACATTCAGTACATTTAAAGATAAATCATATTTTTCTAGCAGAGCTACCCAAAGAGGATAATGATCTACAGGGAAGTCGTATCGGCCATTTTCTTCTGTAAGTGACATTACTGCAGGACCACAGAACACCTACGGACAGGAAAACTAAGTCTGCAAGAAGGATTTTACTGAATTATACCACAAATTTCTATGTGGTTGCTACAAGATGGAGGACACAGTGAGGAAAAATTCTTCTCTTGATGTAATCAAAAGTTAAATAACTTCAATTTTAAACAACATATAATTTATTTATTTATTTTTTTGCGATAACAGAAAAAGATTGGATTTGAAACATTGCATTATTTCTGCCAAAAGCACTACATGACAGTTGAATCGCGCGAATAATTTCCATCCTTAATGTTTTCATCTTTTCAAGACCTTATGAAACTCCATGTGATATTAAATAACTACATTCTGGGCTTATCAATGAATCTATTAAGCACAAGTTGTTGTTTTGTTTTTTTTCTCTTTTAATCCAACGTTTAAGGTTTCAGTGGCAAGTTCTTGTAATTCCGTAGCAAAAACAAGCATCCAGCAAACGAAGACAGAGAGATTCTATCTCTTCTTATCTATTTACAGTTGAGAAAAATAAACTGAAAATAAAAAATAATAAAAGAAATCAATATTAATGGAGATATATAAAATTTATTTTTATTATTATCATTTCACAGCATAATACGGAAAAAAAAACCAGACTCCATTAAATATTGATGCTTTTTTTTGTTATTCTCTTCAATTTATTTTCCTAGCATTTCTTTCAGCTCAAATTCTAAATAGATTAGTAGAGATGGCGCCTTTCTGTCTAATATCTGATTTTCTCTGTATGTAAGCGAATTACTACAGTCTAACAACGTTTCTGATAATATCTATGTAACCAATGTCAGTATCGTGATTCTCCAAAGATGTCTTAACTAGGTCAAAAACCGTTTCATAGTTAATAAAACCAATACAGAATAACTACAGGACACATCTGGTATTCGAAGGTTATCTCAACCGACTTCTTCTAGTTCAGAAACGCGATTAATGGTATCCACTTCGAAATTAAGCTTGCTCTTTCGTTTATGCGGAATCCTAAGTTTTCTGCAAATGCTGAGTGATCATTTTCATTAACAATATATTTAGAGATGAAAAAAAAATACTGATAGGCCTAAAATTTCCAATATCTTCTTGTCCTGAATAGTAAAAATAACTACTAGGATTTTCTCCCACTCCTCTGGCACATGCCTAATGTTTAAACATTTAGTAAAACGATTTGTCAGAATTCCTTTCATTTTTTTCGCCGTCTTCTTTTAGAAAACCTGCTGAGATTCCATCATCTGGTGCTTTACATTTCTTCATGCAGTTGATGGCCTACTTGACTTCTTTCAAGTAGTGCTGATACTTCAGTAGCCACATTTCACCTAAGATTATTTACACATAAAACTCTGCAAAAACTTTTCAACACGTATCCCATAATTTCGATAAATTTCTGAATATATATTTCTTCTCTTAAACTAGGCCATCCCCCGTGTACACGCGCTTGTTTTTCTATATCACATAGACTTTGGTTACCGTAAGTAAGAATATTATATTTAAAATATTGCAACGTTTCGGCAATTATAGTTCTAATTGTCATTTTCGAATTACAAATAAACTGACGGATCGGAAATAAATAAACAATCTTGAGATTCAAAAAAAAAAAAAAAAGGTTGAATACATTCCTTATTAATGGGGGGGAAGGGGAAGGAAACATAAGTCAAAAAACAACATAAAGTGAGTTGTAGTCGCCGTGGCCTAATGGATAAGACGTCTGACTTCGAATCAGAAGGTTGCAGGTTTGATTCCGTCGCGGACGTTTCATTGTAAAAATTATTTCTGTTTCCATTCTCAAAGGAAATTGCGCCGGACAGACAGACAGACAGAGAAATAAAAGATTTTAGTAATATAGATTAAATGCATTAAAGCAGTATTTCTCAACCTTTTCGTACTTGCGACCTAATTTTCAATCACAATTCTCATCGCGCCCCCTCTCCCCTACAATAATTTTTTTCTAAACTGAAGAGGAGGACGCAAATAAATTGAATCTGTTCAACCAAAAAAACAAACAAAAAACCTCCAAACCTATCTGTTCAACCAAAAAAAAAACTCCAAACCTACTTTCTTAATAAGATTTTTTTCTCGATATACTGCTTCGGTAGGTCTGTTATCAAAAATAAATATCATAAATATGTATTTATTTATTTTTTTCCATTTCTTCCTCATTCTGTTTGGCAACTGCAGCAACCTTTACATTGTTTTAAGTATTTTATCTTGTAATTAATTGTAACAAATATTATTTTGGAAAAACGAATGTTTATTTGTAAGAATTCCTGAACGCATTGATTACATAAAAAGAAATGAAAAAGAACGATCCAATATAATAGAGCACTGCATTTTAAATAATCATTAACCCTTTAAAGTAACAAAAATAGTAGAGACTAAAAACGACAGTTTGAGAAATAATAGAAGCCAAAATTTAACTAAAAGGAGAAAATGTTTCAACTGCAATATTACCAAGAAATTATTTAAAAACAAATTTTAAGTATAACAACGGCAATAAAAGAAGCTGATAAGATTTAAAATTTATGCAGTGAGATATATATTTATTTATGACAAACACTGAAAAATGTAAAAAAAATTAACCGGCAGAAATTGTAACAATAGCAACAATCAACAAGTTAGGTATACCAAAAGTGTTTAAAATTAGGCAAAACGATAAGTATTTGTTATTGAAATGTCAAAATATCTCACTATTGGTCGAGTCGTCGGAGGTAAGACTCATGACCAAAAGGGACTAAGTTGAGGTCGGGTGGTCAGCCCAACGCCCACCCGCCTTTACCTCCGTGAAAGAAACCCGGTACCCATTTTTTTTAGAGGACTGGAGGGGAATTCAGCGTGGAAATATCATGGACCTCTGCCAGGGTCGGGGATTGAACGTGGCTTCTTACCACTGGGCTCACTATGGTTACAAATAATATTTCGCAAGATAAGAATACTTGAAAATAATGTCAAAGTCTGTGCCGTTACAGTAAGAATAATTTTTCTGAAAAAAGTTCGAAGCTACTTCAATTGTTTTCGTACATAAGATTTATTTTCGATAAAGAACTGCGGAAGTAGCGCTTCTTAATGTTAAAATATGGTGAAAAAAATTGAGTGATTTATTTAATAAATAAATGCATATTTGTTAAATTTAGGCCTTTAATGGTGATAGCTAAAATGTAAATGGTTCTAGTACAAAATGAATTCACAAATACTGATTGGGCTAAAGAGATATAATTTACGCGAAATCATAAAATCATTATTTACAAAAGGTCTCAAAATTCTTCATTCCAAAGAATCAGATCAAGTTATTTAGCTGTTTGCTAATACTGCCATACGCAACATCAATCCGGACTCTACATTCATAAGGAATGGATGTTTGATGAATCCTGATTATCTATCATTCTGTCTTCTATCATTCCAACATTCCGAATGTCCGTGATATATGACATACTGTTTGCACAAAGAAAATACGCAAAGCACTTCCTTAAATATTGTCCTTCATGGTTTTCTTTCTTTATTTTTGAGTTGTAAAAAACCATAAAAAAGAAAAGTGGACGTATACTTTTAAAATTGTGATTTCTGGTGAAATCACAAAAAAAAAAAAAAAAGCCCGCAATCTGCATTTTAAGTCGCTTAAATCTGATCAGCAAAAAAGGCTTAATATCCATCATTGCTTCATTCCTTAAGCAGGGCGCACACGATGTAGCTTTAGCTGTGCAACTCATTGCAATTAAGTTGCACAAAAAAGGTTGCAAACGACAGTCAGGGCGCACACGATGCAACATTCTTTGCGCCGCCGTTCGGACCAGCGGGCAATCCCATAATTCATTGCGAAGACGGTTTCCGAGGTGAAAAATTCAAAAAAATCTAGGTTTTTCAAACGCTCTGATATATTCTGCCGCATTAAATTACTGCATTTACATATAAACTGTATTTATGTGTGAAAGAAACTCGCAATACTCTGATATTTATTGAATATTCGCTATTTGCCCATCTCAAGCGAAGGAAATCTGTTTCGACGCCATGTTTCCCCTTCGGGCCGACGTCACGACTGACGGATTTCAACGCTGCACTGTGATTGAGTAATTCCATGCAGCTTCCTTGCAGCTTTCCGAGTTGCACCGAGCAGATATCCTCGCCTTTGCAGCTTTTTCTCCATGCAACTCCGGTTGCAACTTTGGCCTTGCAGCTCCAAAAACGCTCTAGGCCAAAAGTTGCACATGCAACTCGGCCCAAAGCTGCATCGTGTGCGGGCTGCTTAAGCCTTTTCTATGGAAATCTTTGTCACTTTCATTCGCTGATTTCTCAACAAGACCCCACGTGACAAAAGAAAAAAAAAAAAAAATCCAATATTAAAGTTAGATCGTCTCTTGTTTTTAAATATGCATGTCACATTTCAAGCAGATCCATCGAGCGGTTCAAAAGTTAATAGGGACATACAAGCAGACTGAGCCTCACTTTCCTAGCAAAATAAACTAAATTATAGGTCGTATATTTTTGGAGAGAAACTCCTGTCAATTTAAAGAATCTTCAAGGTTTCAACAAATAGAGCATTCGTTTTTGATCATCTTATTTGAAAAATGGCATTTTCAATAAAATAATCCCGTGGTTTTCTTAAAAAAAAGAAAGAAACGTTCAATGATGGATTCTGCTGGGATCAAAATGATTCCAATTCTCTGTAGGACTGCGGCAGTTCAACGATTTCCCCTCACAGTATAAACGTCAAAATATAAAACAGTGAAAGGAAAAAAACTCCATCGATTATTCGTGTCAACTTGAATGACTCCGTCACGCTATTAAGAATCGAAGCGACAAAAGACAGAACGAATGTCATCGATAGCCAAGAACTGTTCGAAAAAAAGAAAAACACTAAATTAGGAAACCTGTAATCACTTCCCTGTCTCCGAAGAGACGTTACTCTGCTTCGAAGCAACAGAAGCCAAATCGACGGGAATTAACATGTTTAGATCTTAAAACCAAAAAAAAAAAGTACGTGTAGAAAGTGTTTTTCATTTTTCGCCCACACAACGCCGGGCGTAGGAACATTTTCCTACGAGATCCTAAATACAAGGTTTTTGTTTATTTAGATCAGCTAAGACTACTCAACGTTTCAGTTAGCACCTCGCAACGGAGATCAATGATACAATCGTACAAAATACAGAAAATGAGTAAATGCGAAATAAAAGCTTCACCTCAAAACTTTATTCAAATAGAATCCCTAATATTATAGACTGTATTTTTCTAATACAGTTAATTCATTTGAGATCAAGGGCTAAGTGGCCAAATGGATTGTTTCAGCAGAATCTATTTCAAGAATTCTGATAATTAAGGACCCGGATTCTGTCCCCTTCGATTAATTGAGAATAAAAGAATGCACGGTGGATTTAGCTTTTTAGATTTTAGAGTTGAACCTTCAATTGGGCTTTGCTGTAATTCTCCCTTGTACTAGCTATAATGATTGAATATTTTAGATGTACATAAATTGAGGAGCTTTACTTTCATTATGTACGATTCCACATTAATTCAGTACACATTTTCTTTTGTGATGACAAAAGTGATGAAAAATGAAGGCAATTCTCTTAAGATTGAAGATGGTGTCACGAGCACTGGAGTGGTGGAGCAAAAACGGTGCCTGCTCATGCTCTCAGATAGATGATTAAATTACGGATTTTTTTTTAGTTTATAAGGTTATTAATAATTTTACGAGTTTTGAATATTACTCTTTGGTTATTTATGTTATTATTTTTACTGAATTTTATTTTTAGCGATTCGTAATGTAGTCTCTCTCGACAACTTTTTTAATAGTTATTAACGGAATATAGAAGTTATATTTAAGAATTCTATTGTGAAATGTGTTATTTTATATATATTTTTTTGTATATTAATAATGTCTTGAATCAAATTTACATTACATTATTTTCCCAGTGTAAACGTTTTTTATTACTTTTTTTCAGCTTTTAAATGTCCTCTGTCATTAACTTGAAAGAAAGGAGGGGTGTGTTATATTCGGATCCCTGGTCGTTATCTGTTCGTAAATTCTGTTTTTAGTTCAGTTTTTATCTGAATGTTATCATAAAATGTCATGTTCAATTTATCGGAGACATTTCAAACATTATCATTACATGGTTCTCTTCCGAAAACTGTAGTTTGCCTGAAAACTACTGGATGCTTCTACAGAGACAAGATGGCTGCTGCCAATGACTGAAAGCGGAGGTGAAGAAGTTTATCTTGAACATATCCCAATGTCACGTGACATAACTTCTTACCCTGTTTCTACTGGTCGTCTTGAAAATCTTTGTTGTCCGTCTGTCACGATTCCTAAGGTAAATAAATAAAGAACGAAATGGATGACAGTCGTTCTTAACTTGCACTA
This sequence comes from Thereuonema tuberculata, assembly GCA_023159025.1. NCBI lineage: Eukaryota > Metazoa > Arthropoda > Chilopoda > Scutigeromorpha > Scutigeridae > Thereuonema > Thereuonema tuberculata. Next base: position 68,326,307 of record JAFIDM010004315.1, read on the forward strand.
ACACCCGCCGTAACTTTTTGGTTTTCAATTGATTTCCGGGTTTGCAGAGAACTAATTGGAATGGTTCGTTAAACTAAACGACAATGAAAAGGATTCTAATATCAATTCTTTGGAAAAAATAATTTGTAATAATTATATATTATTGCATGTTCTATATTTATATTTACTAACATATAATGATTTAAGAACAAAGAAATATATGTATTTATATATAATGTGATCAGTATATACAATTTCCTTACAATTCGAAATTTACAAAATCCATGCTTCGATATTGTACTTATTGGGTTAAACAAATGTAATTAGAATAGTTTATTATATAATTTTAGGTATTTCGTTAATAAATTGTTTACACACAGTGGAATTGTCCAATTTCAGATTTTTTTTTTTAACAAAAGATAATAAGATAATACAAGATGGAGACAGTGACCCCTCACTAACTAAAAGTAAGAAAATAAAAAGCAAGAATCAAATGTGTATAATAAGATAATATTTAGATAATAAGATACTTTATAATAATTTATGTATCTTCAATTTAGCATCAGCAAAACTTCTTGCAAAATTAATCTTATTTATTTTAATAAAAAAAAAAAAAAATACACCATATTTGTTTTAGTGTTGTAAAGTTACACAATTATAAACATAGGCAAAATTGCTACAATGTAAATCAATGCATATATTTTTATGAAACCCATTGTTATTCCTACAGGGAAACTTAAGGTATAAGAAAAAAAAACCCATAAAAACGCACACAATTAAAGGCTGAGCTAATTTTTGGAATTTTCGTACCGGGAACCCAAGACAGACTGTTTCGAGATTCCTATCTCTCGTCAGTTGGATTCGCCCAGTACTCAATAGCTCAGTGGAACCAAAAAAAATAAGAAATGACTCTTAAGTTAGCTTCAAAATATAAATTAAGTATAAAAAGGCAATAAATAGTCGATCTAATGTTTTCTATCTCCCCTTAATGTGAGTCAGAGAGAGAAAGAAAGGGTTAGAATACAAGTTTTAAAAGTAATTTTAAATTGAAATCACGATCATTCAAAAACTGTATATTCTAGACTGTATTCCTAAAAAGCCGAAATTTTAGAGATATGTCATCTCTCGAATGGCGTATATTTTATTTAATTCAGAAAGTTTTTTTTTTACGCTTTTCCTTCTTCAAGAGCCGTTATTTACATTGAAGCTTAAACAATTAGTTTCTCAACAAAATGAGCGACATGCTATTCATTATAACAACAGATTAATATTACAGTTTACAATCTTTCCCACTCAACAAACAAACTTTTCAGTTCTATCTCATAAAATTTAAATTCTTATTATTAACAACAATATCTAAATATTAGATTCACGATTTGAATGTTACGAACAAGATATGTTATTATTTAACACTCTCAGTAATCGAGTTTTTGAAATTCTACTGTTTTATAAGAAGTTAGATGTCTATTTAATAAACCAATATCTAAAGTTATTAACCTATTATCAACTTTAGTAAGTTTATATTCATATGGTCCATATTGAAATACGCTCTACGTTAAACTGGAAGTTGTGCACGTACATCAATACAGTAAGTTTAAAAGTTATTTGGGTGATTTAGGACTTTCTGTGCACTCTGTATATAGTCTTAAGGATTTTTCATAATAACAGTATTTCTTATTTCATTTTGTATAAATAAACTGCTTGGCGTAGGCTAGACTAAGGACATATATAAGGATATATATATAAAATATATGTAAGGATAGAGGAAGGTGACCATATTTCGGATATCATTTTGTTTTTAATGTAAAGAATTTAAAATATTGAAGTTTTGGTTATGAATTTTACATTGTTTTCTTCTATAAATAACATAATTTTAGATCCCGAACTGATAAATATCCATTATAAAAAAATAGATAGTGTAATTATTTTTTTTTGCAAAACATTGCTGTTTTTGTTGTGAAGCAAATGGGGTCTTAATTTCGGATACATAAGAATTTCAGGGTATTAATTATGATAATATAATTAAATGAAACATACAATGCAAATACAGTAAGTTATTTATTTGAGTAATGACTTTATGACATTCTAATAAAATTAACGACATTAAAAATAATGAAAGGAATACAAAAATAAAAATATCAAAAGGATTCTTCAAGGGCCACTTTGTACGGAGACCCAGTGTTTTTTCGCTGCGTTTTCACAGTCAACGTTTCTAGACCTTAAAAAAGTTGAAAAACGTTAAACCGATTTTTCAAATCAAATAAAAACACAAATTCCAATCAAAACAAAACCTATTTTCATGTTGCACCATTGACTATCCGAAATTAGGACGTTTTGACAAATATTTTTGAATCAACATTTGAAACTAACCTTAAAATCATACACAACGATGCGACTTGCCACTTAAACTACATTTTACGAACTTCAGTATACACTTTAAAACAAATTATTAGAACTTACCACTTGCGCTCCAGCTGTGTTTGAAGTTGACATCTTCAAAAAGTAACTTTTTGGAATATTTTTAAATTATTTACTGTTGTGTACATGCAGATTAAAGGCTCACGACGACAAGACAGATTACATATGGCGGCCAGAGCTTCCGCTCATGGTAGACACTAAGGCAATCTGCTGACCGGTATGCGATTTATCCCGCTATCCGAAATTAAGGCACCATCCGAAATATGGTCACCTTCCTCTATATATAAAAAATATGGTTTTACGTGTACTGCGTAATATTGGATGCAAAAATGAAGCCATACACCTGAATATGTGAGAAATGATTTAAACAAATAAATGACAAAAAATACACGACGTTTCGCCGTCGAGAGACAGCCTCCTCAAGTAACTTGAGGAGGCTGTCTCTTTACGGCGAAACGTCGTGTATTTTTTGTCATTTATTTGTTGTTCAAATCATTTCTCACATATTCAGATGTATGGCTTCATTTTTGCATCTACTATACTAGCAACTTACTGGCAATTTTATATTTTATATCAATGGCTATTCCTCAAAACGCAAACATTTTCAATGTTATTCACCGAAACCATTTTCAACCCTTCCTCTGCTCAACTGCAAATGTAATAACACAGTTTTTAATTATATACAGGAATATTTAAAGGATTTAAGGTGAAACTGAAATATAAGCCCAATCGACAGAGTACTTTCGGAGAAGATAGATTACAACGTCCAACCTCGCGATTTTTTTTATTATTTATTCCTCAAGTACAGTGCTGGCTTTCTTTGAAGAAATCTTCGAGATGATCACCGAGTATCTTCTAAAATAAGACTTATTCTCGAGAAAATCGCGAACTCGAAGCTGCAAATGGTCTGGAATATAGAGGAACTTCGCTACACATTATGACAAAAATGATTCCGGATTACCGAGTGGAAAATATCCGAATTAAATTCGACGAAAAAAAAAAAAAAAAGTCCTTCCCGTTTTTCTGGACAAGAATAAAAATTATTAAAAAACAACAATGGATGAGACCAAATTATTCACAAGTGACATCCTGGAACAGCTGTTTCACGCTCGTTGGCGATCATCAGCCAGGAGAAGTCACAGTAAATAACAAGGTCTCCGTATGAGGCTAGTATGAATGATACATCGGAAATGCAGTTATTGTTGTTACTAAATAGTAATAGCATTTATTATAAATAAATAAATAAATAAATAAATAAATAAATAAATAAATAAATAGTAGTAAATATTAAATGTTTTCGAGTTAAAAAAAGTATTTCAAAATATCCCTTCGAAATGATAAAGTCTCTCTCCAATAAATTTCTGACTGTTTTGTCAATTCGCCTTTCCTTAGAAAAGGGAACAAGAAGACAGAGTTCTTGAAACTCAATTGACGGGGAATGACATAGATTAGACCTGTATCGCAATCGTATGCGGATAAAGTAGGAAACCATTAAGACTGGGGACTTCTATTAAAGACAACTGACCTCAGTCCATTACCCAGTATCACTTACGGGAAACTGTAAACGGATCTTTTAGACATTACCATTAAATACTACTAATAATAGACTAATAATCTTGCTCGCTATTTATTACAGACACTAACGTATCTTTGGAGGTGGGGTGGTGGTGGTACTGATGCGCTTCATTACATCCTAAAAAGAAAGAATCAAACATTTTCCACTAAAAGGTTTTTTTTTTTGGTTGGATGAATCGCAAGTAACATTCATACCCCCCCCCCCTCCTGTCAAAAATCTTAGTCACACCAAGGTTAATTCAAGAGTATTGTGGTAGTCACACTAGTGTCTATAATTAGATTTTAAGCTTTAAAATACATAAACAAACTTGAAAATAAAACGAACTGCAACTGAAAACGACTTATATAAGTATCTTCTAACTTATATTCTAACCAGGTGATCTAATAGGTACTGTCTTTTGCTTCAATTATCTAGGGCAATACAGTCACATACGATTTGTCATAAAAAAAAAGACAATTAAAATTACACGGTTTATTGAATTTATAGTTTTTCAAGGGATTTTTGTCCTGGAAACCTAAAGCTCTTGTTAAATTTTTAATTACTCAGCTTGAGAGTAATTTTGTTCAGTGATTGAAGAAAGAAAGATTTGAATTTCGCCACGGTTTAAGATAATCGCTATTATTAGTTCTTGGTTCCATCCTATGACAGGTCTGGCTGTTGCTTTTTATCTTCTGTCCTATTTTCATAGAAGTCGATCCTAGCTCTTATGTCGCATAGCAACGAATAAAACCTTACGACGATGATTTACCAAGGTTTCTGTAAATATTTTACGGCTTTTATTTTATTTTATTTTTTTGTCAAAGTGATAGTAGACGGATTGTAAGTATTTAAAAGTTCTTATCTTGGGGAAAAAAATATTTGAAATGCAATTATTAAATCATTGATCTGGATACCCAGAACAGATTTATATGAAATTTGATATTAAATTTAGTCTTTAAATAATATAAATCTCAGTTTATGAATTACAAACGCGTATTTTTTGCAGGAAAAAAATGATTCAAGAAATCCGAGACTACTTTATTTTCAGCTAGAATCAGTAGCCACAGAACTTTTCCATCGTATTTCTTTAACTATATATTTTTCAGTAGCATTGCTACACAACTTGTGTACCGCCAAAAAGAAAGTGAAGATTATATTATAATCGCAAAACATTTTTATTCGAAAACCAATAGCTATCACTGGATAGAAAAATGATAACATGTTTATCTTATCCCTCAGGAAGAAAAAATAATAATAATAAAAATGTTTATTGAATAAACAATTATTAAAATACTATCTGACAATTTATTTTTGTTAAATGTGCTGCTTGACTTCCCTAAGCAGTATTTCAATTACTGCTATTTATGTAAACATTGACGATAGGCGGTATAGGCCTAATCAAAACAACTGCAAGCCTAGTTGCCCTCAAGGCCCCAGTATCATTCGAGGTCCCGAGTTTAAAGATTGACAGTACCAAATTTCATTTAAATGTGAATGCAACAACTGCAAAAATATGGTTTAATTTCTCATTCAGGGATTCCATTTCGACAAAGCGTGGTCTTCAACGGGATCTTTAGGCCAGGAAACTTTACACACAGGTTTGAAAGGGTTCAAGACAAAAATAAACATAGAAGATAATATCTCCGATTACATACGCCAGGTATGCAGGAAGGATCACAATATTTTTTTTTTTCTCTTTCGTTACATAAGTGGCTCGTGATCTTATCTCAATGATTACTGATGTCATATTTAGTCTAAAAGAAATGTTGTTAAGAATGTTTTATTTACTTGATACAAAGAAGGAAACATTAAAATATGTGATCTACAGAAATTAGGTCATTAAAACTCTTTGTCCGATATGTAAGGTTTTATTAAAGTAACTGTAGGCCCCGCCTTTCGGTATTTTGTAAGTTAATTAAAACAACGTAATTTTATTAACTTACAAACGTGTTAATAAGGTGACGTGATTTCTCGTCAGGGAATCTATGCAAATCTTCAGTTTGTCTTCACTGTTACAAACAAACAAGTAATACATCTTTATTTTTACGTAGCTCTGAGTTGGCTGTAACTTTTAATGTCTTCAGGCCAAAAAAAAATTGCAAACTAAAAAAAACCTATCATACCGACCACTGAGTCTTTGTTGGAACAACAGTCGGACCTCTATTAAACGAAGTCGGTAAATCCCGAAAAAAAGTTCGTTATATGGAAAATTCGTTAAATAGAGATTCACCTTTTAAAATTACTTTAAACTACATAAAACACATTTAAAGTACATAAACAATAAATATTATTAAAAAAAGTAATAATTTTAATGACATAAAGCATATATTTTCATATGCATACTTAAATTTTACTAATAAAGTCTGTTAATTTTGTCGGAAGAAATGTGGCACCCGCAAGAGCTAAAACAAGGATGTCATTTTTGTATACAGCTTGGTCTCACCCATTGTATTATTCTGTTAATTTTGTCTTGAGTTGTTTTTTTTTATGAAAAAGTGTATTTTTGCTCGCATCTTTGCAATGCACCAAAAACTCTTCAGGAGTGTTTCAAATGATTTCAGCATTTCATCATACGAAGGTTTTTTGATTTTTGCATCATGACCATTTCCATGATCATTGAGGGTGAAAGGGGGATATGGGGTGGACTGAGGATTGCACTTCCTGGTTGAAATGCAAAGAATGACAGCGATTGGCGCCTTGTAAAAACATTTCAAGAAGAAAAAAAAAATAGATGTCATGAAAAAGTTCGTTAAATAGAAAATGCCCTTCGCTGTTTGGAGGTTATTTTACGAAGAAATTAGCAAGCTGTTCTTGGTTCCAAGAAAAGTTCGCAAAATAGAGAAATTCGCAAAATAGAAGTTCGTTAAATAGAGGTCCGACTGTATTTGTTTTTACAAAAATTTACGAAACTTTTCAAAACTTAGCAGAATCAGGGTGCTTAAAGGATTGACGAAATGAGTATTTGAAAAAATTTATTTATTACCTTAACGAAACACTACAGTTCTACAAGATGATATATGTCAAGCGTCAAAAAATAAATCAAACGACAAATAATTCATTTTTCTTTTTTCAAGATTTTTTTTTTTTTTTTAATTATCACTATAAAAGTGTAAAAGAATACAGTGGACCCTCGAACGGTTTGATGTTCGAACAACTTGACACTCGAAGAAAAAAAAAATTCGAGGAAAATCCGGTTTGAAACTCGAACAAAAATTCGAATGTCGAACAAAGAATCACTTGGTGTCGCCTTCTCTCTGTGTTTGATTGCACGCGCAGTTACTCGGTCAGTTCTCCCGTGATTGGTTCAGTGAGTGAGCGTCTCGCAAATTTCAGTTTTTTTTTTAAAGTTTTTTTTTTTTTTTTTTTTATTTCTTTGGGTTATTTTTATATTATCTTTAATGACACCCATTCACACTGGCCCCAAAGAAAGTTACTGACAGTAGTGAAAAGCCCAAGAGTAAAACCGTGATTTCTACGACAGAAAAGAAAAAGGCACTTTTATAACTGAGTGGTACATCAGACCTGGCTAAGTTAACCATGTCGACCATACTGAAGAGCAAGGAAGCCATTAAAGCAGCTCATGTGGCCAAAGGGGTACAAACCCTTACCTGTAGAAGATCGCCAGCATTGGAAGAAGAGGAAACACTTTGAATGTTTGGATCAATGAAAAGCAGACCTCTAATGACAGTACGTCCATTATATGTGACAAGGCTAGACATCTATATAGTGACATTACAAAAGATACCCGTGGTGCTGAAGAATTTAAGGCTAGTAAGGGGTGGTTCCACAATTTTAAAAAGAGAACATACATTCATAATGTGGTAAAGTATGGGCGGCTGCCAGTGCAGATAAAGATGCTGCCGAAAAATTTAAAGACTTTGTGTATAAGTTTAAAGTTTAAAGACTTTGTGGATAAGAAGGATTTTATTCCCAAGCAAGTATTTAACTGTGACGAGACAGGCCTGGAAGAAAATGGTAAAGAGAACCTACATCACAAAGGGAGAGAAGGCGGGTTTACCAGAACACAAGACTATGAAAGATAGGTTAACCCTCCTTCTATGCTAGTGATAAAACCGCTGCTAGTGTACCACTCATAAAACACCAGAGCTTTTAAGAAAAATCCTGAATCCTGGGAAATTAGACAGTTCTTCACTGAGTGGTTTGATGACATTTTTGCCCCTTGTGTGAAGAAATATCGGGAAGAGAAAAAATTACCTCTCAATGCCCTTTTGGTATTGGACAATGCACCTGCATATCCTCCAGGATTTGAAGAAGAGTTTATTGATGAAAGTGACTTCATTCTTACCAACACCACTCTCTCTTTCAGCCTATGGACCAACAAGTCATCTCTAACTTCAAGAAGCAGTACACAAAGGCACTTTTCTAAAGACACTTTGAGGGGACTTCGGAGGACACAGCTACACCTCAGAGACTTTTGGAAAAATCATTTCAATATACTTCCACCGCCTGAGGAGTATAGACAAAGCTTGGGACCAAGTTTCTAACAGGACGATGCGATCTGCCTGGACGAATCTTTGGCCAGTCTCTGTATTAGCCTGAACAGAATGCTGCAGTGGTGGAGAAAATTGTGTCCCTGGGGATGTCCATGGGCCTAGAGGTGGACAGTGTCGGTGGAAAACCACAATGCTGAGCTGACCACTGAGAAGCTGCGGGATCTTCATTTGGAGCAGCAGCAAGAAGTGGCTAAGGAACTGTCTTCAGAGGAGACGGTAGACAAGCATTCCCACGGCAGACATAAAGGAACTGTTGGGGTATTGGTCTAAAACACAGAGCCTTGCAGAGAAGTGGCACCCCTATATCGAAGTTGTGAACAGGATTATCAATCTGCTTAATGATAATGTAATGCAACATTTCAGAACGATTTTTAAAAAAATAGACAAAAAAATAAACAAAACAATGACGTTAGACAGTTTTTCTCCAAATAAAATCAAGTGGTGATAATGTTAACGAACTAAACTATTGGCTTCAATAGTGGTAATTCACCTTCCAGTGAACAATAATAAGTCTATATCTCCTACGATTATTATTGATTAAATATATTACAATATTTTATGTACATACACATACACGATATATACATACAAAAACATTCAATTATTGAAATTAAATATATTTGTTTATTATTTACCAATATGATCTTTCGAAACAGGCACTTAAAATTGGGTAAATTATGGGATCTGGAACGGATTAATTCATTTACATTATTTCTTAAGGGGAAATTTAACTAGAAAGTCATACCGTCTCCTGGAACGGTCGAAGTTCGAGATTCCATTGTATTCCCTTTCGTAGTTCGATTCAGGAAAATTTAGTGATGCCACAATATATCCCTTCATTTTTGACAGGCACGTAAAGCATCTTTGTGATTTAATATCGTACTACAATAAAAATTGGTTTTATAAAGATTTTTTTTTTCTTTTTTTAATTTTTGCATAATTTTGATTTGATTCTTGTTTGTAATAAAAGTGTATCCAGTTACAGGCAGACGCGAATGTAATTAGTTTAATTTTGAGGTGTAAATAGAGATCCAGAAAAATGGAATTACATGGTAATATTGACTTGCTTTATTCAGATAATTCAGTATGGATTCAAATGCCTGGAAAAAAAAACCAACCTAAATACAGGTTGGCGAAAATGGTGAAGGTCTGCAAAATGCCCTCCAAGGTCATCTAACTTCACACCTTTGTTTTTATGTTATGTAAGGCTATTCCAGTTACACACCCTGTAATCCACTAAGAGCACAGTTTATGAAATATAAATTATCCTGATATGACATCTTGATTTAATTTGGATGGCGACAATCTGAAGAATACAATTTTGCTGTCTGTAAAATTCCTGTAAGCTGGTACTAAATTTATGATAAAAATGAAATTATAAAAATATCTTACAATAAAATCAATGTTATTCCTTTTGTAAGAAAATAAACTGAATCTATAATAATACAATTAATAAAATAATAAAACATATGTTAACGTATTTTATCACATAGTTACTATACATAAGCAATTTGTAATACATAAATATTACAATAATTAAAAATGTTGAATAAATTATGGAATTTTAAAACATAATCTATCATGTAATTAAATTACATCTAAAAGGATTTTTCAGTAATTTTTAATGATCTTTCTGTTGTAATTTTTTTTTTTCATTATCGTTTTGAGTATTGTTCAATAAAGCTATTAAAATTTCTCTTCTAACCCTTACTATGTGTAAGAATATAAAAAGAGTGTAAAAATATAAAAAATGAACATTTATTTCAATAATTTTTCTTACATTCCAATATTAGAATAGTTTTAAATATTAAAAAAAAAAAAAAATTTCGGGCTTTAATAAAAATATAATATAAATTTTAAATAAAATTAAAAATTATATCCAAATTTCAAAGATATAATTAAAAGAAACTATGGTAATAAACAGTTTGAATAGTTTGTGATTAGGAGATATTATTGCGCAATTGAAATAACGCGTCCCGAACACCCATTCATATCCGCATTCAATTTTATGTATTTACATAAACAAACATAAAACAAATAAAAATGTATAGATATATAAATAGAGAATTGATATCGTAAATAAAAATATAAAAACACCGGTAAATTTATAAGTCCTAATTACAGAATGAAATTTTAATAAATTTTACTACTGAATGCCAACCGAATATCTATAATCAATTAATTTTCCAGGCTCAATTTTACGCCTTCTGCAGCAGTAATAAAACTTTAACCATTAATCAATAAAATTTTATTACCACTTTCTCTTGTAATTTAAAGGCAACAACATTTCAAATATATTCTGTAAAATTTTAAAGGTTCGGCACGTAAATGAATACATATCGGAAAATTCCGCTCTGAATTTCGTTTTCGTATCCCAGGCTTTTATACCTAATTAACGTCAAGTTTATATTAAATTAAATATATTTACTGCCCTAAACAGAGATATTTCACGTAATTGCAACAAGTAATTAAACTGGAGACGCAAATTATGACATTGAATCAATAAGTTTGTTAAGTAAGGGTTGCATGACATCTCAAATTGGTCTCAATTAAGAAATTTGGCTTCTTCGTTTATAATTGAGGGAACTGTGGTTTTTTTTCTTTTTTGTTTTGTAATTAAACCGACATTAGCCAAAAATTCAAAACAAGTAATTACGCACTGGAAATGCTTTTACACAGACAAAGTGGATTCGGGGCAAAAAAATCGATAAATTTGCACGGAGACGCTTCAAAATGGAAGAATTTGCCAGAAAAATAATTGAAAATTAACTGAATGATTTTGTTCAATCAATTTTCGATGACATTTAGTCAAAAGTTGTCAAATAAACTCGGGAATGTCGGTAATAGAGGTGGTTAAGTCCATAATTGCATTTGCATTTTCACTGAAAATTGAAGGAAACTTTGAAAACTTTTGTTTATAAATAAAAGAATGGTTAAATGAGGAAAATTAATCAACAGGAATATTTTTCAACCAAATTTAAAGGAAGGAAAATGATTTAATTGACGTGTCTCCTATATTTAGGCCTATAAATTCATTTCTTTCTGGCTTCGTTCGGCTTCAAAATGAGCGGCAAATGTTTTTTAAAATTCCTCAGAAACTGTGTGACATTATTTGATAATTTCATAAGAAACTAAACCCTTAACAATAAAATTAAAATGATCAGTCTTACCCGACTTGCTCTCACTTGAGATCACTTTAAATTGTTGTTTCTTTTTAAATTTAGTTTTCATGTTATTGGTGGGAGGGCGCTACGAGACAGGCGGTAATAATAGATACTAGAAGAGTTAGACAGCGACGCCATCTTGTTTCCAACGCTGCTACCAAATACATGGATTTCGGAGAAATACAAAGGGCTCGTGTCAAAATATCTATTAAGTAAATCAATTATATCAATGTTGATCGAAGCGTCTGTTTTGTCTTAAAAAAATTAGAATGAACTATATTTCTAAAAATAAAATAATATAACTGAGAGATAAAAATTGCCCAAATAGGACGAAAATTATTTCTTTTTTAAATTTTAAAGTTCTTCCTCAACGTATCCACAAATAATTATTTTTGAAATAAATATTAAAGTGTGAATTTCCAATAAAAATAGTAAGTGAAATATTTATATAAAATTTGCAAACTGTATAGAAACCTTCTAATTTCAGATTTAATTCAAATTTTAAGGAATTTTATTACATATAAAACTCCCAACAATATTAAAATAAAGTTTTCACTTTCTTCTTAAAAACTTAAAAATGCAAATTAAAGAAAAGTAAATTCCCTATAAATTATTTATTTATTTATTTATTTATTTATTTACAGCTGTCAAATTATGTAAATTTTTTACTCTCAATTTACATAAGAATTAGTAATTTACGAATAAATACTTCGAATTTAAGTTAATTTAGTTTTTTTCTTTTTAATTTCTTTAATTATTACTTAAACTTTAAGTTTTATCAAACAGTTGATATTATCAATTTATTATTATCTGATTAATTACATAATTTAGCCAACATTTCAGAACTCCTGAATCAAATACTAAAATAAAAAACAATGTAAATACGATAATTTATTAATTTTTAGGAATAACTTTATTTATTTATTGATTTTTGAAATATATTATATATTTTTTTTTAAGTCTTGAGACTTGTTTTGAAATTGGATCAAATTTATTTTTTATTTTAAAAATCTAATTTATCATTGCTTGGATTAAAGAATCGGAGACAAAATTCTGACGTCTTTTATCACCAGAACAAATCTTTTTTTTTTCTTTTTCCCTTCAGACTATCACGTGACTTGCTCAACCAATCACGTTAAATTATGAAATGTGTTATTTAACCTCTTTTTTTATTTAATTCCACAAAACTTAATTCCCTGACAATGATTGCCCTCCATATTTTCGTGTGTTTTTAAAATCATTTTCAGTTCGTATTCTGGTGTTTGATGTATATTTCATAGCTCATTTAAAGACATTTTTCTTTTAATGGAAAGTTCTGACTCAGTTCGCCTCCAGAGGGCGACACATCCACGTTCGATGTATTAGTCGGGTCGCTTCCATTTTTCGATTAAAGGGAACAGGATTCGCGATAATACGATTGAAAATAAAACTAAACAAGTTTATCAGATGTTTTCTTTTCGCCGGAAAACAAGGAAATTAATTAAGCTTTTGGGGTTCCTTTTCGGAATTATCGAATACACTGAACAAAAATAAAAAATCAGACGATTATTGTTATAATTTTAATCCTTTTATTTAAGATTAAAGGCTGGTTTATTTATTTATTTTTAAGGAAGAATATAATATCTTTCATTGTTGGAAGTGGAACTATCCCAAAACCTTAATTAATTTCATTGTTGAAAGTGGAACTACTAAATTAAAAAAAAAAAAAAAAGTTTTAAAAAATACATTTGATAAATTTTGCATAGACTGTAAACTTCGAAAAAACAGATCACTTCAAAAAAACATTGAGCGAAGTTGTGGCTTTGACCTTTCTGTGACCTCTTCACACTAATTTCAAATGTTTGCAACGTATAGTTTCATTTATTTCGAATAAGGAAATGGAAGAAAGGTCAACTTCCTCTTTAATGTCTCTCCGGAGCATCAATGAGGTTATTATTTTGGCGGCTTATTTACGTGCAATTTTAATGGCTTAATTGCTCCAGTAGTATGGTACAGCATTGTAATTTTTGTGTGTGCTAAATTAATTGTTTGCATTGAAGTTTTCATTCATCCTTCCTAATTACAGGGAACATAAAATGCCAGAAGTGGTCTCAAAAGTTGTTGTCAAGTGAACCGGTGGCGACACCTTGTGTGAAACACTGAAAAATGAGTCTTGTATGGCTTTCATCAACCCCAGATCGATAGGGACGGGTAATTTTATTGCAACACCAGCAGAAATAGTAATTGAGATTGAAACTTTATGATGAGGCCGCCTCTAATTTGGCAAAACTCAAGCAAGTTTGACAACTGCGCCATCTATTGATCTGAACGAACATTTTAATGTTAATGGTAGTAAACAAATTGTCACTCACAAATTTCTTGCTGTGACTGATTTTATTATCGGAGAATGAATTATAACAGCTCCGAAATTTTTCTGTAGTTGATTAATTAAAAGAAGCATTTTATTTAGTTAATTAGTCAATATTTTTAATATTTATTTTATTCTATTAAGCTAGTTTATATGTAATCATTGTTAAAAAAAAATATAATTGGTGTACCAACTTCCGAATACGCTCTTGCGCAGACTCAGAAGTAATTGAAAGAACAGACCTTATGTAGACCAAAGCTATGGTTTAATTCCAAGTTTTCTTATTTAAGGCGATAGCAGTTCTTAAAGAGGCATGTAGTTGTAATTTTTGGTGCAAAGAATTTTGGGCCCACTTTTCATCAAAATTGTAACACAATATTATATATAAATATACCGGTAATATATTTATATATTAATCACTTATACCCATATTCATTCAAGTTAAATGTAACTTCATTCTATTTTTTTTCATTATTCTTGATACAGCTTCAAATGACTAATTCTGCCTAGATGAGATCTTCCGGTTTAGGTTGCTTTACCCTTGCTGTTTATAAAGGTTCGTCTTCAATGATGTGACTATACAGTGTTCCTTTAATCAACATTAACTTTGATCTATTGGTTCACAGTATATAATGTATACAATGATTTATCATTGCAGTTCCAACATTTACTTACTTCTTCATACAAGTGCCCAGTATCAGGTGATGTCAACAATTCTGTTTCTGTAGCAAAAATCCAATGATTACGGCCAGATATTGTTTGCAGAACATCATCTTCAGATGCTTTTGTCAGGAATTAATATAACACAATTTAGAAAGATATGAGAGTTTCAACATTCCATTTTCAACACAATCATATTTCATTATTGAAAAAGATCTCTTCTTTTTCTTCTATCCACTTTGCCCTCCAGTCTGATTTAGATATTAGGTTGGAAACCCTAAAATGTCAATTTGGTTGACCCGCAAATAGCACCACTTTTAAGGAAGTAATTAAAGCATGCTTTAGGTGTGTAGTTATGTAGGGGTACCTACTGCATTTGGTATCGACAAGTCATGAGGGTCTTTCTGAATTCTGCTTTCTGTTTTGTGAGTTGAATAGAAATATGGAGACGCTGGATATTTGACAACTGATGCTTTATGAGTTCTTACGAGACTTATCAACAGATGAAGCGAAGTGGAACATATGTAGTGTTTTCGGTGAAAATCATATAAGCAAAAGGACAGTGCAGCGTTGGTTCTAAAAATTCCATGATGGAGATTACAACACAAAGAATACTTCTAGAGGAAACCATGAAAAAGTGGTCTCAGCCAAGAAGGTGAAAGAACTGATTGAGTCTGACCCACATCAAGTTCACAGAAATGGCTGAGAACTAGCGGTATCTCATACAACAATTTTACATAGCCTGGAAGAACTTGGCAAAGTGTGAAAGATGGACAAATGAGTACCACATGAACTCACAGAAGAAAACAAGGCTACACGTTAAATAATTTGTTCTTCACTCCATCTTCACAAAAGAAAAAGAACCTTTCTTGAACAGAATTGTAAGCTGCGACGAAAAGTGGAAAATGTACAACAATAGGAAGCACTCATCATCTTGGCTGGATAAGAATGAGCAGCAAGTTCCAAACCGTCTTTTCACTCACGAAAATTTCTTTTGACTGTTTGGTGGTCCACAGCTAGAATTATCCATTGGAACTTTCTTTTCCTGGAACAAACCATTACAGCAAAGATGTATTTATCAGAATTGACTGAAATGCACCAGAAACTAGGAAAGATACAACCTACTCTGGTAAAACAGCCTACTCTGATAATGAAAGACCGCATACGGCAGAACAACCCTGCAGGAAACTTCCTGAACTTGGATATGAGATTTTGTCTCATATGATCTGCCTTATTCACCGGACCTTTCACCAACAGATTTTCACCTATTCAGACATACGGGCAACTGTTTGAAGGGAATGAGATACCTCCAAGATTGTGATCTCAAAAAGGACATTGAAGGATTTCTGCGATGCCAAACCACGGATATGTGCAAGAAAGGAATTTATAGCTTAAGACAACATTGGCAGGAAAGTATAGATTCAAATGGAGCCTATTTTGAATAATAAAATTACAACCGACACTCAAAAACAGTTTTTGAATTCATTCACTCAAAACCGACATTTTAGGGTTTCCAACCTAATATCAATAAATCAAACTTTCATTATCCTGAACGACTGTTCTACAAATTCCTGCATTATATTCAATCCAATAGCCTTGCTTTAAACTTTTAAAACACACAACCTCTAAGATTGATCTTCCAATATACACTGCTGGACAGTTGTGAAGGACTGATGACACTATCACCCCTAGCAACCACAAAATGAAGGAACATGTCGACCATTGGAATAAGTGCAGGATACAGTAAGAAGAGGTGTGCGTATGTAAATTTTGCATTGCCACGCCCCTGACAGCGCTGATAAGAGATTTGAAGGATTGGACGCATGTGGATAGTTGTTCGAAGGGAAAGTTTTTCTGGAAAACATTAATTGACAAACTTGAAATTTTCGGCATGTCTTCCCGATATCCCTTAGATGATTTTATGCATGGAGGTATTATTGGAAACATCGAAGAAGGGCGACAAATAACAGATGTTGTCAGGGAGTTCGGCATCGCCCACAGCGTTGTTTCACGGCTGTGAAAAGCATTTACAACAACTGGAATGTGTAGCAGGCATCACTGGGGAGGTCGTATTAGAAGTATGATGCCTGCAGAATACAGATACACTGCCCTAACGGCAAAATGGATCTGGCGCACCACAGCTCATAAAGTGGTAAATGAGTTTCTTGCTGCCATAGGACAACTGATCTCCCGAAAAACTGTAGCCAGATGATTTGAGACAAGGAGGATTATATGCCCGCAGACCTGTTCTGTTTGTCCCACTGTCCAGACTGCACCGCACTGTCCGTTTGCAATGGTGTCGTGAGCATCACAATTAGGCCGAAGGAGAATTGGCTTCTGTACTATTCTCAGATGAGAGTAGGTTCAGTCTGTCGTCAGATTGTAACCGCCAACAATCTGGCATGAGTGGTACTGCATATCGTCCAGAAAATATCCAGGAAAGGGATCTATATCCGACTTGCAGTATCATGGTATGGGCCGGCATCATGATCTTGCTTATGTCTTCTTGTTTGTTTTTTACTCAGTATCTGTTTCTTCTATTGTTGATGGGATCTGTACAGTATTCTGAAAGTGTCAGTGTCTCTTTGTAATGGATATACACCTTGACTATACAAATAGAGAAACCATTGATGAGGGATTTTCCCACTCTGGGTGAAATTAATTTGATATTTTGGCAGAAAAGAGAAAAAAATTATCACTATTTGTAGGAAAGATTAGCCAAACTTTTCTCTCATGTAATATCTTTGAAAAGCAGAATTCTGAGGTAGTAATCTCATAGTGAGCAGCTGCTAGAGAGAAAAGGGATTCTAGTGGTTTGGATGCTGTTACTAAAGACACACAAGATGCATAAAACATTCGTAGATGAAACTTTGGCTTCTTATTTCAATGCAGCTGTGTTTTGTCTCGATATCTTTATGATGTAAAAAAGCTGGAAGAGGCTTTAAATTTAATGTTCTTGCTGTGTTCATTGTTGAAAAAGGATCATACTGAAATTGGATTTTGGATTTTTGTCTATTGAGATGTTTGTTGGATTTCATTCTTAAATAATCTAATTTACATGAAGTTGGTGAGTATGGTTTTACACAAACAGAGCATGATTTGAACATGTACTTATATAATGTAGATCTTTGTCAAATGTGAATATAATTTAGTTGAATTTAGCTGTAACGTAAAGGCCTAAGGGACCATAATAGTCATCTTTCCTGTTAAGATGAAAAAATCTTGCCTATTTTATAGAAAAAATAAAAAAAATCTGGAATCATTGATATTTAATGTGGAATCAGTATATGTCCACATCATTAAAGAAAGTAAAAGAATATATATATTTGTTGTAATACAGTTCTTTCATTCGGTGCAGTGTACATGTTTGTAATTTTATAAGATCAAGAATTGTGTAAATAATAAATGTTCAAAATTGTACACGTTCTTGTGTCAGGAATCCAATGCAATTCAGAAAAATACATATTCAGTGAATTCACGATGCAGTTTTCTGACACTGCAGACTGTTTCTGAATCTCTGTCTTTTGAATGAGCCGTGTCTCATCTTACAACTTCATTTTGTGTTCCACAATGTTTCCTTATAAAATTTGGCATCCTACTGAAAGGCTGTATTACTTGGAAACTTAATCTTTATGTGAAAAACAGCCAATTTATGTGAACAGTTCTTCTTATACATCTTAAGACCTTAATTCTATAATTGCCTCATCAGTAAATTTGTGAACAAGAAAATACTTTTTAACAATATGATTTATATGCTAGAAAATGAAGATAAGATATAAGCCACAACAGGCAAACTGTGGAGAAAGCAAGTTGGAAACATATCAGATGGTTAGATATTCCAAATAGTTTGTAATTTAAAAATGATCAAAAATGGGAATAGTACAAATTCTTTGTACTTAAGGCTTTATGTGGTTGTATTTGAATTCATTACTCAGCCCTGAAAAACATAAAAATGGAAAATGCAGTCATTAAAAAAAAAAGCCTTTGTATTGAGTTTATTAAGAATTTCACAAAATGAGAAATTTTGTTTTATTAAAAATTAATTATTAGCAGTAGTTCTATTCTCTTTTTTTTCTTCTTCAGCCATTGTGTGTTTAATAATTTTGCTTTGCCTGCAATAAATCTCTCATTCCATATTGCAGTGTGTGGTAAGACAAAAAGACTGTGCTGTGGCCTGTAACATGACATAACTTTAAGACCACTAATTTAACATTGATATCGATAAAGCAAACTTCAAATTTACTTGACAAAATCTGATGAAAATAAGGACAATTACCTAACAGTGAAGGACATTAATATCCAAATGAAACTTTGTCAGCAGCTATCTCATAAAAACAAAAGCAGTAGCTAAAATACACTACAACCTCGTTTATCCAGCCCTCGTTGATCTGGATCTCTGAATAATCCGGATCAGATTTGTAGTCATTTTTTTTTTTTATTTAATGTACACATAGATAATAATTTTAACTATGATAATAAGAACATAACTATAAGTATGCCAAACATTCGCTTTTTATTTTGATTAAATGTACAGTTCCTGCACAGATTGTACAATAAATTATGGTAATAAAATGTTTCTGTCGAGTTTAAGAAAGCTTTTACTAGAGTAATTTTGTTACAAAACATAGTTTTTTTATCGTAATAAATGGTAAGTCTGCTTATTTAAGGATTTGTTTTGCTTATTACCCATATATCCGGATTTTTGATTTTCCGGATTGCCTTTGGTCCCAGTTAGTCCAGATAAACGAGGTTATAGTGTACTTCTAATTTCTTGAAAGTAGGTATATTGATCATATTTTTATAATCTGTACAATATTAGTGCTTTTATTACTGCAATTACAATTTGCATAATGGTTTTTCTTGTTATTAATTTATAAGTGACATATTACTTAGTAAAATGCTTTTATTAGATATAAATAAATTTTTAGGGCAAAAAATACCAACTGGACATTCATAATCCACAGTTGATCTTCATTTACTATTAATAAAGTCTTAAGTGTATTAAATTAAGAAACCACTTGACTACATATTTATATAAATAACATTTATTATTTAATTTAATATCACATTAGAAATAAATATACAACATGTTATAAAAAGGGCAAGATTAAGAAAAATTTCCGTGGTTCAATCTGATAATCCAACTCATCCACTGGATTTGACTACAAGGGGATTAGATGTTCTAAAGATGCTGGGCAACATTGTAGCCAAATGGGCAAAGAGTTCCTCGGATATCCCCTAGAAAGGATAAAAACACATCTAAATAATAATAGTTATAATTTCCAAAAATTCTCAGACTTTTTGGATTTTCTTTTATTTTAACATTTTAGGGCGACTGGTGTTTTGTGGTATTGACTTAACATACCATAACAATTTGAAGTTTTTGTCCAAAAAGCAGCTTATAGTAATGCCATATACTTTTTAAAATGTTTTCATTAACAATAATCATTCTTTCAAAATTGAGTTGTGACTCCAGTAAACTAGTAATAAGTTGCTTAGTAGATCTGAGAAAAATTCCCCAAGACAATCAATGAAAATGCATTTCAAGATATCTTTAGTGAAGAGCAAAACCCACTAGGATATTTATGTATAGATTCTTTAGGATTAAGCAATCATAATCTTAGAAAACATCAATTAGCTTTTGTATACTTTAGGGTTTCATAGTCCTTGGTTATTTACCTTCGGAACAAGAAACTGTACTGTTCTAGATTCTGATCCTCCCCAAGAGGCCATTTCCATCATAAATCCTTTGATACATTTAAATAATAACTCAGCTCGCTTCAGACACCAAGGAATTGTCATCTCCTAAAAATAAAATCATTGGAACATTAATAATAATAAAATTTTTAACCCCAAACTTAAATACAATAACAAGTTCTGCTTAATTTCAATCAACAAGAAGTAAAGTGACTTTAAATATTCGTGAAACTCATCAAGATTTTGTAAACCTTGCAAGTATTAAACTCCATTTGCAAAATTGTGAAGGAATAGCCGATATATGCATGTATCTCCTAATGGACAACTGCAATACCTGAAGAATAAGTAAGCAATTCAGAGTGTCCCAAATTGAAGTATACACTCTTTGAAATGTTTAACTCAGCAACGAAATGAGATAGAAATAAAAGGTGTGTTGTATTTTATTCCATAAACTTTCCTAAGCCCGTACATGTTCAAAATGTCCACCTTCTGCCACAGTACACTCTCAACACCGACGTCGAACAGAGCGACATACCGACTGGATTGTAGCCAATGGAATGTTCAATCTGATCTCTTAATTCCGTCAGTGTTTGTGGGTTTGTGGCATACACTGTGTTCTTTAAAGTTCCCCAAAGGTAGAAGTTGAGAGGGGTTAAATCGGGAGATCAAGGCGGGAACTCCGTCGCACTTCCTCTTCGTCCTATCCATCTGTGATTGAATGTGTGATTGAGGAAAGTTCTCACATCGATATGAAAGTGAGGTGGAGCCCCGTCTTGTTGGAAGTAAACCTCATTTCAATTCTCCAAGAGATCATTAAGACGTGGAATCATGAGTTCCAACATCTGCAGGTAAGTCTGACCTGTGACAGTACGTTCGAAAATGTACGCCCAAGTAATCCTCTGGAGGACAGACCACACCATACCGTTATCCCTGGAAGATTGATGGCCTTTTCTTCAATGATGTTTGGGTTTTCGTTGGCCCAGTACACACAATTATGATGATTAATTGTGCCATTAAGTTTGAATGTTGCTTCATCTGACCAAACAATTAAGTCTTGAAAATCCTCCCTTTCGTCACACTTGTGCAGGAACCACTCACAAAATTGCAGTCGCCTATCTGGGTCGTCCTCATTCAGTGTGCGGACAAGTCGCGGAATGTAAGGCTTCCTTCTTTGACCTCGCAAAATTCGATGAACACTGGATTTGGCGATACCAATTTCACGAGGACATTGCCTCACTGACTTCTTTGGGGATTGTGCAAAAACCTCTATGATGGCATCAACACTCTCGTTATCAGTGGAACTTCTCTTTCTCCTGCACTGACTTTTCAACACATCTTTCACCGTTCCTTCGGCTTCAAACTTGTCTCGGAGTTTTGTTATTGTTACCCTTGGTGGTGGTGGTGTACCAAATTCAACCCTCCAATGTCGTTGCATCTCAACAACATTCTCCACTTTCCAATTACACTTCAGTATCCGCTTACGTTCATCGAATGAAAGTCTCACCGCCATTTTCGTTTCTAAACTAATGAACAACAATGAGCATGTTGCTATGCTTTTCCAGTGCCGTCTGGATTATACATAACACACCTTGTATTTCTGTCTCATTTCATTGCCGAGTTATAATGTTTCAAAGAGTGTATACTTCAAGTTGGGACACACTGTAGGAAGTAAGTATCCTTAAGGTTTGTAGAATCAAAAAATGTCCTATCAAATGAAGGTCTTCAGATTGGATTAGCTAACAGGATTTAATATTCATTGTATAAGACAATGAGAGATTAACAGAAACAGAATAGAAGTCCATCGTTTAGAATCCAAAGCTTTTCTATGAGAATTTTTTCTCCTCACACTAATTACTCATCAAGGACTCACTTGAAAAAGATTTCAAACATAAAAGTTAAATCATCACTAGTCCTCAAATGTGCATATCAAGATTCAAGACCATCCAGGGGTTCAAAAGTTATTGAGGGAATGCAACATCCCTATGGACCAACAAATTTTATGATTTTAAAATAAATAATAAAAAAAAACACAACCATGTAAGGAAAATAGGCTCTTAAGTTCTTTCAGGAACCTCTTGTTTTTAAAACAGTCACTTACATCACTTCTTAAAGCTTTCAACTGTAATTGTCATTTAATTTTTACATTGCTCCTACCTCGGACATTTCATGAACCAGAAGAAGAGGGATTGTGACTGTGGTGATGTCACACATACAGGCAACTTTAAGTACATTTCTTAAACCTAAAATGACTGGATGACGAGAAGTGATTTCGCTTGATCGAAGAGAATCGTCTACAACCATATGAAAGAGGACATGGATTTCGGCTAAATTGGAATGATGAGTTATGTAAAAATCCCCTGTCTGTAGAGTAGCATTCTGACAATTCTGGAAGAAAAAAACAAAACATGAAACTACATCAGGAAAACAGAATGATTTACAGCTAATGATCTAAATTAAGATACAAATATGAAAGGATCAAAGCAAGATATTTCATTTCAGACTTTTTAGGTAAAATCTGTTTCTTTTATGTCAGAAATAAAAATTTTAGATTAGAGAAAATGTTTGACAAAGTGGACAGTAACTACAAAGGAATGGGTTCTGTAATCCAATTATCATTGAAATGTCCCTTACTAAAAAAAAAAACAAATAAGGACAGCACATAGGACTAAGAACTTTCTTGTTTCTATGTGCCTTCCTTACTTATTTTTTTTCATATTAATCTAGACACATTATGGAGGAATTACAGTTATTTGCTTCTCTATTCTTGATTGATGTACATAGTAGGGAGATTTTTTTTTTTTTTTCGTTTGTCTTTTAAACTTGATGTTTAATCTTAATAATAAGAAAATTTACCTACATTTGTTCAAATAACAATTTTAAAAGAATATAAATCTATATTCCATTTGTAGAAAATACGTACAATACTGCTTTCACTTCCAGTAGGACTACTGGATCTTGGACTGTAATAGAGGTTTTCTTTATTGCTGTTATCCATTCTCCATTCTTTGACAGCTGATAATGTATCACGAATACTCTCCAGCTGAGATTCTAAATCAGGAAAATGAAATTCTCCCGATCGCTGACAAACCGTAGCAAAATCTGGAAAAAAAAAATATATATATAAATTACAATCTTTTGCTTTGAAATACAATGACTTTTCTGAATGACTATAGTAAATGAACTTTAAATTAACAATGACAAATATAGTCACCATCGTATTTGCCAAAAGTCAGAAAAAAATGATTAGCTTTAATTTTGAAAACAATATTTAATGAAATATTTTTTTAAAGTTATGTACAGAAATTATTAATAGATTAAATATAGAAACACATAAATTAATAAGATTGCATCATTAAAATTAATGTTCTATTAGAATAAATTGTAGAATGATAGCTTTCTTTTTTTTCCCTATATGTCACAAAAGACAGAAATGGGTTTCATGTAAAACAATTATTAATATAAAATAATTATAAAAAAATATAATGAATAATTTTAATGCATAAATTTAATGTAATTTTTTTGCATAAATCTGAGTGCTTCTGTAACAATTGAGAATAAAGCATAAAAGAAATATTTTCTGATGCAATTAATTTTTATGAAATAATAAAATATTTAATTAAATTAAACTAAGTTGTATTTTTCTACTAGTTTTCTTATTAAAAAAAAAATGTTTAAGAAAGTCTAAGAATCCTGATGAAATAAAGCAACAAAGAAAAATTCTACATCATAACAAATTTGAAATCTTAGATAGGTGTTTTGAAATTTATAGTAATACTGTAAAAAAATTTCAGATAAGAAGCAAAGGTAAATGAAGGTCATTTGTAGAATTAAAATTTCAACTTTATTTAAAAAAAAACTTTAATACTTTATATAAACACTTGGAAAAAAGAGCACATTTTAATCTTAAATGCAAATGTAGTGATTGACGCTTCTGTGGAGGATAAGTTGAAAAAAAAAAAAAAGATTTTGATAGTCAATGGTTGGAAGTGGTTTCCACTTGTTCCACAAAGTTTTATTTTTAAAATGATTAAGTAAGAAGGTTTAACGTCATTTTTCTGTACTTCTTACAGCAATTTTTCTATTGTTGTTTGCTTTCTTCCGGGTCCCACTTTCGAGAGCGGGAGAAGGAACCATAGGTACTCACGCGTTCTGAGCTTGATCATCGAAGCTAAATCTGGCTGATGAGTCCTAATAAGCACGAAACAGCTGTCCCAGATTGCTGTCGATGATGGCTCAATGCGTGAAAGCAAATGAATTTACGAATTTGTGCATTCTCTCGTTTTTTCCGTTTTTAAAATTATTAATCAATGAATAAAATCACTGACCATAAGCATGTGTTTATTTGGGAGGAGTCAGCAGCTTACTGTAATCACCTAAATTATCTTTAGGAGCTTCTGTAGTTTGATTGGTAGCAATGATATATGTTTTCTTTCTTTTTAGTATACTGTAACAATCAGTAGTATTAATTAAAATTTATTATTATGGCGAGATTATAGAAAGAAAGCAACATATATATATCATTTTCGCCACTTAATATTAGTTTGCAGAAATGTAATGTAACTACCAATGACTAGTTTTAGATAGTAAGTGAATTTAAAAAGTAAGCCTAATTTATGTTTGACAGATAAGGCATTAGTGGGCCCAGCAGTCCAAATGTTGTAGACTAATTTATGAACTGGTATTTCAATCTTACTTTGGGATTGAAGATTTTGCTTGAATTGTTTCTCTTCCAAATAAACCTTGGGGTTCATCAACTCTCTTTCAAATGCTTGGGGGCACAGGTTCTTTTTGGAATTAAAGACAGGGTAGCTTCGAAAACCTCAACTTTATCAAACCCTATCCCAGAGTTTCTATGATAACAGCTAATTGTGCACTAATAATCATGTGCATCATGAACTTCACACATATATTTCTATTTCTTTTCTTTAATATTAATATCAATAATTTAACATCTTTATTGAGAAACTTTAAGCAAATCAAACAATAATTGTGAATAATTGTTAGTAAATTGCATAAATTACAGCATATTGCCTGTAAATTATTTAAAATAACTTCTAAAAAGGTAAAAATGAATACTTTATAAGATAAGATGCCACAGAACAGTTACGTTGAAAAAAATGGAAAAATATCTCCGTAATAGCTGGAAAGAAAACAAGGGAAAATCTAGGAGGGAAGCCGTAGCAAATTCAGACTTATGACACAACATGACTGCCTTAAGATGCACCTAACAAGAATTGGCCTATATGATTCTAGCGAGTGCCCAAGTTGCCAAACTGATAACTCCATCATGGACAAAGAACACCTGCTCCACTGTCCTGACATTGATTTCAACCAATAAAGGCTTAAAAACATCACCAAACTCTATTGAGATATCAGATCACTGATAATGAAATGACCTCTCTATCATCTGCCACAGGAACAACAACAGCAAACTAAATGGAAAAGAAGTCAAGGTCTGATAATTAATTTGGTAGAGATCTGGATATCAGCAGCATAACATTCACACAAAACATTTTCAAAAGAAGTTAAGCTTTTGTTTTACAACATAGGAGAAATCTATTCAAAAAAAGAATAGCAATTGTAGATTTTATGAAATATATATATTTAAAATCTGTTATTTATTTATTTATTTTTTTCTCTGTTTTGAGATAGAGGCAAAATAATAACTCGCATATCAAATGGCAAATTGTAGAAAATATATTCTTTGTGTTAAGGCGATGAGAAAGAGAAAAATTATATTGAGGTGCAACCATTGTCCACATCACGGATTGGTACAATAATAAGAGGCATGCTCAATAATGGCGTGTAAGTGATTGGGTGATTATTGTTGGAGTTTTAGAAGTGGAAGACGAAGACATCGGACATGTTTTGGGATACCAGATGAAATTGGACTGAGTGAAGTTCATGCAGAATCATATAAGATGAGAACTTCTCCAGTGAAAATAACCACGAGATTATTTGCAAATTGTATTCCAGCTTTAAAACGTAAGTATTAATATAATATTAATATTTGTAGGAGCAGATCTACATGCTGTGAATGGGACTTTTTCATTCGAATGTATTGACGCCATATTGTATAGCTTCCTGTCCAGATAAGGAAACCAGTGAATATGTGGCAAATGCAACCAAGTAACAGTATCGAATACTCTGAGAACGAAAGTAAGTGATTTTTAGTAACATTTTATGATATCCCAGAGATTTATATGTTAATGAAGACATACATCGATTTGCTGAGGAGGAATAACTTAGCAAGAATTCAAAGAGTGTCATTGTTCTGTAAATCTAAAAGATTATTCAAGTATTTATTCTGTGAGAACTCTGAATTGTAAACTGTAACAGAACTTTATATTTGCCAAGAGAACTTTAATGAATAGGATACTTGTAGGCATAAAGTATCGAAGGACATTGAACTCTTATGAACTACAGCAAGATGTTAAAACAATACTTAATCTAGATACTAATTTAAGACAATCGTATAATATGTAAAAGTATTTAATCCTATTGTTCCAATGTAATATTTCTTAATTGAATTGAAAAAAAAAATAGAATAAACTCAATATAATCTACAATAATTCTTACTTCTTTTAATGCCAGTATAACTATTAATTCGATTATCCACAAATAACAGCAATCCACATAAATTGCTGGCATATAAAGACATGGCCGTCTGCATATGCTGAGGATCCACTACCCTATGGGAATTGAAAAGGTAATTTGAGAAATTAACAATATTTAAAAAAAAAAAAAATTTTATATTTATTCGCTGATATGCATATACAGAAAATAGATTTGTTTGAATATGCATTAACGAAGAGAAAAGTTAGAAACTTTAAAAAGTTTAGAAACTTTCTAAAGAAAGTTTGTTTAATTATTAAAAATTTCTAATTGTAGATTGTGGCAAAACAACAGAAATAAGTAAAACAATACAAATTTTATTTCAAAACATGAGTTACATAAAGAAAGGCAGACTAGCTATTAATATAAAAACTGTAAGATAGTTACTGATAATTGTAAATAAAAGATATCCACATACTGGCCGTGACAGGCCCTTGGGGTAGCTGGAGGATAGGTTCCAACTTTTCTTGACCGAACGGGACAAAGTTGGGGTCGAGAGCCTTTATTTCTCGGGAAAGAGACCCGGTACCCATGTTACAAAAGGGCTGGGAAGACCCTAGGACCTGTTTGGAGGAGAAAGGGGCGTGGGAAAATTCCCGTCCTCCGTCGAGGCCGGGAATCGAAGCCGCCTTCTCCAACCCGCAGTCAAGTGCCCTTACCCACTCGGCTACCGTGCCCACGATAATTGTAAATAAAAAATATAAAAACAGTCTTTATATGTATATAGAAATATTTTTTATTATTTTTCTCAATGATGTTCAGCCTCCAGAAAGTAAAATATTTGTCCCACTTTGTTACTAAATAATGGATCTACTACTGTTAGAATTCTGAAGCCCACTAATAAAAGACTGCAGGGCATGTCAAGAGCGGAAGAGGGAGTTTACAATGCATCCATAAAAGGAAACAATCCAACATTTTTTACCTTTTTTCTTTGGTTGGAGAGCCATTGATTTTGTTTATTCCCCTTCCCACCCATTTCTGTGATCTCACCATTCAAGAGATCAGTGTTCTAATATGTTTTTCATTAGATGCTGAAGTCCAATTAGATGTGCTGAAGAAAAATTATCACCAACAGTGTCGGTACCTCCCTTCCAAATAGATGTCTGGAAACCATTTTCAAAGTGAGACACAACATCAAAGGGTAGAAGGTAAACTATGAAATCTTGTACAACAGAACATAAAAAAACTTTAAAGCCATCATAAAATACACAGAATTCAAAACAAACATATCCACTAAAAAATACCTTGATAAGCAGCAGAAATATATTGTAATGATTTTTATATTCAATATTTATCTTTTTATTACAGTTCTACTTATTCTTGTATATTCTTAGTTGAATAAATACTGATTAATACAAAACGTAATACAATTATCAATTGTACATTCTAATTTTTACTGTTTAAATCCGTTATTCTGTTATTCAATTCAAATTTTCTGTTGGCCGTGCTTTTCCCCTCTGATTATTTAAAAATACAGTTAAAAATCAGTTACAGCCCACGTGAATTAAATCTCCCAATCAATTGTAAAAGCAAACCAACCAATCACAGCCCTTGTAAATAATCTATTTAAACCCCTGCAGCATACGAATAAACAGTTATAGTTAGTTCGAGAGTTCTTGCCAGATCTTATTCAGTCTATCACCTTATTTCACAAACCAGTGGCCATAAACTCTCACCACAATATTAGGCTTACTGCAGGAACATATCTTTTCCACATTGAACAAATTACATATGAAAAAGCAACATATTATAGTGGGAATTTTCTTTATTGTTTGTTGATTTTTATAATTAACCCAATGTCAGTAAAACCTTTTCGATTGAAATAAAAATGGGGTTGTACTAAATGGGCCTCAAGTATTTATAAATATATAATATATATCTATTTACAAAGTAACACTGAAATATGTGTTATAAATGATGTTTCATAAAATACTATGCCTATCAAACTTGGACTCCTTGCCAAAGGATGCCTTCTGCTCCTTGATTCTAGAAGGTTCTTCATCTTTCTAAATAATATTTGATGTTTATTTTTGGAAACTAATTTTTGTCTCTACATTACTTCTCAGTTTAAAAATTCCCTTTTCTAAAAATTTAAAAGAAAACTTGAAGATCATCTTCCTGCAGCAATACAGATGGTAAATATCATTAACTTACATACTTCAAGCAATAACGACCAACAGAGGCATGTCCAGGAGTTTGGAATGGAAGAGGTTACAATGGTCTTAGACATTCAACCAAAAAACAAAAAAAAAGTCATTTCCTTTATGAATGAAGGTGGGGGTGGGGAGTTGAGGCTTTCCAACCAAAAAAAAAAGAAAGGCCCAAAATCCAAGATTTTTTTTTCTTTTTTTTTTAATCCTTTTAAAAAGGACTTTGGTCTTATTTGTGAAAATGATCATTAGAAAATAATAATTTTAAAAATTGTTAGAATCAATATTTTCACCAACTAAGAAGAATTTTATGAAAAAATGTTTCATTTTAGAATTTAAGTATCCCACTATATCCTCCTTAAATCATTTCTACCTTCTACTGTATTCTGTGAGAATGAGATATCACAAAAATATTTTCATTACTTAGCAATAACATTGATAACAACCTCATTTTTAAACTGATTTAAATTCTTTAAAAGCATTTACCCGATTTTACTTGGCTTGTGTTTACAAAGATCCAAAGCATCAGCAGCTAAAAGGCGTAAATTATGCATCTGTTTCATCTGGGCTCCTGTTCAAATACGGTTGAAGAAAAATTTGATGTAATAAACCAACAACATGAAAAACAGTTTTAAGAATGTATATTTTGTACGGTGAAATTATCAGATAAAAGTCCCTCCAAATCATTTTCAAATGTTCAGAAATAGATCAGAACTAAACAAAATGATTGTAAGAAATCCCTATTAAGGTTTCCTACCTAAATGAATAGTAAAACTTTCTTCCATTCTTGTTGGCTGTGGAATCCATTCGACTTCCTGGGAAATAGGCATATCAGAATGGGTTCGTATTCTTCCCCTAATAAAAAAATAAATTAACAGGAATCAAACAACTGTAAAGCAAAATTATGCAGATGAAAATTAATGAATAATTGTTAAACATATGAATAAGTAATTATGAAAAAAAAATAAAAAAACTTCTTGTTTCCAATGAATTTGCATATTACAATTCTGTTTCACTGAAACTTTCCAAGATTGATTTTGTAATTAGAATAAAACAATACAAAAAAACTATTACTGTTTCATTTTCTTTTCTTTCTTTCTTTCCTTATTTTTTTGTATAAATTAATTTTCTTATTTATTTAAGATAGATAAAAATTTCGTAGGTATTTGAGGTTATTCTAAGAATGAATTATTGTAATTGCTGCAAAATGCAATTACTTTATACTATAAAATAATATACATATTTAAAAAAATAACATAAAAACGTATAACCATAAAACAGGATGTTTCAACCAGTGGAAAACTGCAAGGTCATCTTCAACTGAAAAACTGTCAAACAGACAATTCTTGTCTTTTTTTGACAAATTCATTTGGCAGTTTTTCAGTTGAAGATTTCCTTGCAGTTCTCTGCTGGTTGAAACATCCTACTTTATGTTAGTATGTTTTTTTTTATTATTTTTTAAATTTTGCATTATTTTTTATGTATGAGTACGGTTTGATAAACACTCATCCCCACACATTAAAGTTGAATTTATACTATAAATAAATGTTAAATTAACACTTATATTAACGGTAAATGATAGAAGAAAAAGTAATTTTAGAAGCGAGGAAGTTTTTTTTGACTACTTCAAATAAGCCTACTTGTCTTTGTTGTTCTATAAAAGATCTAAAAGTGTTTTATCATTTTTAATTTGTTGAAAATATTAAGCTTTCAACTCTAAATGAAAATTTGATAATGAAATATTTATAAGAAACATCATTCAAGAAATGAATAATTCCTTATAAAAAAAAAGAAAAACTTTCAAAAGTTTCTTTCTACTTTCTTTTAAACTTTCTTTTTTTTTTATCCCAGCCAATTTTTGAATTAATAAACTTCAATTACTAAGTATTGCTTCTTGCACAAAATAAAACTGGTTCAAATGAGATAAATTGATAGATATGTCTTTGCACAAGTTCACTGACAATTTGCATTCCATTTGTTAGATATTACTAACAATGAGCATTATTTTCAATTCTTAGAAAAAATTATGGTCTATTATGTCTTAAGCTATTGAAAATTGTAGTTGTAAATATTAAAGTTCTAATACTTGAAAGTAAGAAAAAAAAATGAATTTTAAAATTTTGTTTTGAAGCTAAAGATGCAAAACAGTTTTGGATTTACAACTAGAAAAATATTAATAACACATGATGGCGACTCAAAAGGCATTCTTATTAGAAAAATATTAAAACACACAGAAATCAAAATTCACCCGATCTGATTTTGGAATTCATACTGGGAATCCAAGATAGAGTGTTTCGGGTTTCCTAACTCTCCTCAGCTGGATTCACCCAGTAAACACAGCACAATGAATTCAACTAATGTATAAGCAAAAGACAAAACAATGATCCTTCACTTCATAAGACATTAAAATAACATCAAATATAAAAAGGTTATTTAGTAAATCCCACTGTCTTTAAGTCTAACTTATTTGAGATTTCGTTATAAAAAAGTTTAACCATAATGGATAATCTTACTGTGTGTAGATAAGTATATACAATGAGAAAATATTAAAATACATAGAAACAAATAAACATCATCTCCACAAAAATATATTACGAAATGTATTTATTAGGGGACGTCATTAATTATGAATACAGGATGGAGACAGTGACCCCTCAAACACTAAAAGCAAGAAAATAAAAAAACAAGAACAAAATGTGGAATTCAAATCCTTGGGCAGCACTCAGGCTGCCACAAAAGGAATTTGACCCCAAAAAGAGAAAAAATAAATAAATAAATAATAAACCCTCTGATGGGTAAAACAAAAGTAAATAAAAAAACAAGAATGCCTT
This sequence comes from Thereuonema tuberculata, assembly GCA_023159025.1. Lineage (NCBI taxonomy): Eukaryota > Metazoa > Arthropoda > Chilopoda > Scutigeromorpha > Scutigeridae > Thereuonema > Thereuonema tuberculata. The sequence goes on from JAFIDM010004315.1 coordinate 68,358,237, forward strand.
TTTGAGTCAAGCTGATACTCTGGGACGGCCGTTTCGAGCTTGTTTGAATCCATTAATTATGTGAGGTGTTTTTTAAGAAAATTTGGACCCTCCCCCCCCCCCCTTGCTTTGGTGAGATGTGGTAGCACCCCCCCTCATGTGAGATTTCAAAAAGTCAAAAATCTATTATAATATGTATATTCTCTAAATTAAAAAGTTGATGTGAGAATTTCATTGACCCCCCCCCCTTTAAATGAGATTTGATGAGATTTTGCCGGACCCATTCCCCCCATTTTGAGCTCATGTAATTAATGAACGCCCTGTTAAACGAATTTTCAGAAAGTCTTTTCTTTTTTCCTTTTTCAAGGTTTTTCTAAACAATGAAGTGATTTTAGAGATGTCACATATCATATACACACTCCTGGACATAGTTGAAAACACTCACTTACTCATTATTAATACTATTACTTCTGACAATCACTTGCCCCTGACTAAGTAATATTGTTAATAATGAGTAAGTGATTGTTGTTTTCAACTATGTCCAGGAGTGCGTGTATGATATGTAACAACTCTAAAATCATTTCATAGTTTAAAAAAAAGAAAAAAGAAAAGACTTTCCGAAAATTCTTTTAATAAATATATTTCATAATATATTTTTGTGGAGATGATGTTTATTTGTTAATATGACAATAAATAGAAAGGAGTTAAGAAAGAAATATGGACTTAAAAAAAATTAAAAAAGTTGAAATTCACTATCTGCATCACAGTATGAATTGCATCATCAAATCAGTGAATTTCGATTTCTGTGCATTTTTAATATTTTTTATGGTATACACTAATCTACACATATTGAGACTGTCAATAGTAATAGGATTTGTTACAGAAAAGTTAAGTGTGGCATTTAGAAATCAATCCTTAACTACTTACAACATTTTATGGCTTGACGTCTGATATTCTTCCTGGACTCTCATCACCCAATCAATAAATGCCGTTTTCTGACTTTCTTGTAAAGCACAAATTGCACTGCTGCGCTTGCTTTCTAACAGCTAAAATATAAATCAATATTAGCCAATTAAGAAATTAAAAAACAAAAATACTCTAAAGAAAATCTGTATTACTGATCAGAATAATTTTATTATATTTAGGATCCCTTCAATTAAATAATATTTACATTTATGCTGAAATGTTAGTTCTGGTAATTTCTTTTACAAAATGCTTTATATTTGCTTGAGATAAAAACTTCCAATAACCTTATGTGGTGAATGTGGGTGGCAGGGAAGCCAAGCACTGGAGCTCTATTGTATACCCTACAGAAGACAGATGGAAAGAAAGACTGAGAAAGTATGGTGGGAGAAGTGCAGGGGAAACGGGAGAACCCCGAGAAAACCTGCCCAGCATGGATCGTCCAGCATCACGAAACCCACATGAGAACCGAATTCCAGTACTCAGAGGTGTGAGGCCAGTGTTGTAGCAACAACGCCAACTGTGCAGCCTCCCAATAACCTTACTCATAGATTGAAGACTGAAACAGCCTTGGTGTCTATACTGCACTAACTGCTTTTGTCCAATGTTTTGTAGGGAATGTTTACTGCATTTCCAGAGTGGCCAGATTGAACCTTGGATTATAGGATTGGAATATAAATCTATACTAAGCTGACTTGAAAATATGAACCCTTATCTGGATACTTAAAGAAAAGTAAAAATTCAAGGACAGATTACAACAAAGCATCTGAAAGGGATGCTTGGGGGATTCAGTTACCTAATACAACACATACTGACACCTTCCTTTCCAATTGACCTTGACATTTAAAAACATCAATTGAAGAGCAGCTACTATGCAGTGCAAACATGAATTCATCAACTGACATTATACTAAGGCTTGGCTTACAGTCAACACTGTACAAAGAAGAATAAAATTCAAACTAGCAACAGATGTCAAGTTAATGAAAGATTAACAATTTCAGGGAATGTTTCTTTGAAAAGACAATCTCTGAAAGTTTAACAAACATGACAAATCAATTGAACATGATTTCTATTTCAACTAGTGATGGTGAACAAGGCTTTTTGGAAAATGAACTTGAATGTCACTGAACAAGAATGTCTCTCCTGATTAAATCATCATCAGTGCTTCTATGCATTCATTTCTATAGAACTTTTGTTCCCCCCCCAAAAAAAACAAACAAACAAAAACAAACAAACAAAAAAACAAAAAACGAAATATACACTGATTCTTGATCTCTATACAAGGATGCCACTCTGCTATTAATTTGAAGACTAAAGAGAAGAAAAAAGACATAGTAAACCATCACACTGAGTTAACAGGTCCAGAACAAAAGCCTTTAATATTAAAGATACATCTTTAAAACTGTAATCCATTAATATTTATATTTAACTTGGCAGAAATTAAGTATTAAATTTAGGATTTATTTGTAGTTATGATAATTATTTTATCAAACACAATAAAACCAAAATCTCCATATCTCTGCAGACGTGTAGTGGCAGTCAAGGTTTAAGCTCCGAACTTATAAGTAAAGAGGTTAATCGGCCAGTTCAATATTTGTCTGCTGTAATTTTTGAGAAAACATAGTACACATTTGGCAGAGAATATGGTGAATTCTGTTACCCATCTAGATAATAAAAAAGAAAAAAAAAAAAAAAAAAAAAACCTCCATGATTCTGCTAAGATTAAAACCCAGTTTCTCCAGCCTTTTAGACAAGTATTAATACCATGTGAGCTCTCAGGTTTTCAGTATGAAGCATATTTCTGCAAAAAGAAAAAAAAAATTGATTGGCCATTTCTGCTTACTTGAGTATCTTCAAAATGTTTTGCTGCCAGTGAATTGACTTCTTCATCCGTACAAGATATGCCAACGTTTTTTACAGCTTCTTCCATCTCTCTTGTTTGCCTACACAGATTCATAAAGGTAGTTGAAATTTATTTAAAAATAAAATAAAATTAAAAATATTAAGAATCAAAGCAAACACTTCTGCCTAATGAAACAAAAGAAATGATGTAAGATTGTTTTATAAAACAATTTGTGATATTTAAAGACAGTTCAGAGTAATAGTCTTTTAATGAACAATGAGAAAATAATCGGAGCAGAAGACTTTCCTAAAAGATACAATATTCAATTAACATTTTGACTTGAGGAGGACAAACACTGAAATAACACTGTTCCTATTGGAAAGGAAGCTAAAAAAAATAAAAAATAAATAGATATTGACCTGAATTGATACAAGTGATTTGTGATTTTTGCTACAGCAAATCCACTTCAGGCTCTTAATACCAGTGTGTTTCTTTATGTATCCCTCTACAATATCCCAATATCTTTTGAACCAGAGAGCAAACTGTCTTAAAGATTAGCAGCTATCTTTTAAAAATGTCTTCAGAAAGAAGTTGTGTGTGAATATGGAAAATATTTCCACAGAAAACATTAGAAGATGCTAATCAGAATTTGCAGATTTAAAAAAAAATAATTAATACTGGGAAAAACTCTGAGGTTAGATTGTTTTTGGTGGGTTATCATAATTTGTAAATATCGATATAAGCCTTTTCCTTGTAATTATTTTATTGAATTAAAAAAAAACAAAAAAACAAAGAAAATTAAAGAAAAAAAAAAAGCTAAAATTTAAAGCATGTAAGTTTAAATTCTTCCAGGAACTTACTTTTCTTACATTACGCTATGATTCTCTTTTGCAATTGGTTCTATGTTTGCAGGATCTTATCTTGATTATATATAATTCATAATTTTAACTTCACGATTTTTGCTATTTTTATACCAAACTGTTTTCAGTTCAATTATGTCACTTCATTACGTAAGTGATGACTAACAAGTTTTTAATTAAAACAATCAGCTCTAGTGTCTACCAATTGTTTTAGTAACAGAAAAACTTACCACTCTTGCATTTCTTAGAAAATATTCGGCTGGCCAAAAAGTTTGTTCAGTTTTTAAGTAAAAATAAAAGACACATTTTTCATTGTCACCAAAAATTTTATTGAAAAATGTCTTCAACGATTTGTTCCACTACCTTCTGCCATCTTTCAGGCAACTTCATAATTCCATCTTCTTTTCATCTTTTTGAGCAAATAGAAAATTTGGTGTCTTCCAGGGAATTACATTTTTTCCATTAAGAGAATTTTGTAAAGACCAAAATAAACGGAAATCCGAAGGTGCAATGTCTGGTGAATACGGCGGACGAATCAGAACTTCTCAGCCAAGCTGTAACAGTTCTTGCCTGGTCATCAAAGAAAAATGCTATCTTCTGTGCTTAGTGTCTTCCATCTTCAATATTAAATTGGCAACACAAAATTCACTAATTTTGATGAGTTTTTATTTTAAATGCATGCTGATATGACAGCTGTCACAATACAATCTAACAAAATGGCGCCGAATGACGTAAAAGATACCTGAGCGGTACTAGAACCAAGTTACGTAAAAAAAACAGAACGAACTTTTTGGCCAACTCAATATTATGCTACTAAAAGATAGAATAAGAAGTTCTGTGCAGTTAGAAGAGAATAATTTATGCATAAGTTCAAATGAAGGTTGCTGTTCAGAACTGAGACAATGCAATTCCAAGAGAAGCAGTGTAGATGAGAGTCTACTTCTAAAACTGGATGGTGGAATATCCAACTCTCATCAATACGATAACTTTTCAGTGATTACAATGTATAAATTAACTTTTTACCAATCATTTAAGCTTTTGTTTACAGGACTATTGTCTTTCAAGGAGCAAAGTAACTGAGTTTCTTTTATGATAAACTATAGTCCATCTCATACTTTTGTGAAAAATATACGACTTACCTTTGACTAAGGTTGAGAAGTTCACCATTTTTTTCATTCACTAAATCTTCCATTGCAATGGCATAGGAATGTTCTAGATTCAGCAGTGTATCCAGAGCAGGTGAATGAACAAGACTATGATATGCTTCTGAAAAAACTACTTCATTGGAAATCCTTTCTGGTTTACTGTAAGATGCATGTTCCTAAAATAAGAGAAATGGTTAACAATAATTACTAATCTTTTCAAGTAAGGACCTAATTTATAATGTTGTTTAAGCTAATTCAAATATTAGAAGTTCCTTAAGTTCTCAAGTAATGGTCGAAACATTCTGTATTGGAAAGCTGACTTTTCAGATGCTAACAGAACAGTATTTGTCTGACATGGAAAATGTCACCTACACTGACCCACTATTTAATGATAAACTACAGACAAATCTAAGCTGACAATAAGAAAGCAATAAAACAATGCATGCTTATATAAAAAAAAAATAAAACAGCCCATTCATTAGATTACGGCTACACCAGGAAATGGGGTTATCACATTGTCAGAAATGTCCATTAAGCCCAATTTTGAATTGAAATTAATTTCCAAATTATTCAACGGCCATATTTCTATTAATTGAGGTCACTATTAATCAAGACAGTCCTTCTTTTTATCTTTCTTAATTTCTTCATATAAATTCCCAGCACTGTCTGGAGAGCTTGATGATGGTCAGAGCTGGTCCCTTCCCTGCAATCTACAAAATGCCATCCTTGTCCATTACTGTTCACTCATGTTAATCTTTATTCTTTATCAGGTCGCACACCTCTGTTCAACCAAAAACAAATGCTTGTCCAACAATCGATTAGTGCTGCCTTGCTTATCAAATTGTACCAGCCCTGGTGGTGGCATCACTCCAATAAAAGAATCTAGAATTATTGGTATAATTTTCTGATTTTTATTTTTTATTTTTTTTGATTCCTGAAACAGCACTGGGAGTAAGCTTTAAATAATCAATTTCATCCTTGTTAAATATTAGAAAGTTATTCCTTTGAAATGCAATCCTATGAAGTCAACATTGGGTATAAAACTGTCACACCATTATCTCAACACATTTGAGAGGCATATTACGCTAGCCTTTAGTAGGAACTGAAATCATTGCAAACATAGTGCACTCCCCTACTCAGATACTGTTACTGTGTCGTATCCATGTACACTCTCCCTCTGAAATGTATACATTAGTTCCTGTTTTCTTTTGGTTGGATGATTGGCTGAGGAGACCTTTGAAAGTGTTATACATGAAAGATCATTTCAGTCGTTCAGAAATTAATAATCTAAAATATAAAAAAACATCTTACCTCTCGAAAACTCTTCGTCCACAACTCGGTGAGTTTCTCAACACTTTGAGTTTCGAGGCTTTCAATGGCCACTTGAGAATTTTTAGCATAAAAGTCATTAGTCTCTTTCTGGATAAACGCTTTCAAAGATGATACAAAATCTGTTTATAAAAACAAGTAAATAAATTAATAAGAACTTCAGTTAAGGGGTAAATGATTTTAGTAAATAATTTGCAAATAATTTTAGTGAATTTTTTACATAAAAGTTTATTAAATATTACAAAAAAATAAATAATGCAAGAGTTCAATGATACATGTAATTGGTAATATGTCTAATATCACACCAAATTTAAATGTAAAGACTACATTTAATATGAAAAAGCAAATTTTCGAAAAGATTACACGTCTTTTCTTTTTCGAGCCTAAAATAACAATAAATTGAATTGTTATTTTAGGCTTGAAAAAGAAAAGATGTGTAATCTTTTCGAAAATTTGCTTTTTCATATTAAATGTAGTTTTTAAATTTAAATTTGATGTGATGTTAGAAATATTTAATAGTAGAAGAATTAGGAGAAGAGATCTACTAAAAAAATATGGGAACTTTACATATTGGTAATATGTGTCTCTGCATCCAATAATAATCATAAATCCTATAAAGTTATTTTATTCAAGCTTATTTTAACAATTTATGCATTTTCATGATACCTTGTTTTCTTGTATACAAATGCCGAGTAATTGTTCTAAATATATACCTGAGATAAACAAACCTCCCCTCTCAAATTAAACAGACTGTCAATAAACATTCTTACATAGATACATAGCTCTAGGACCATATATATATTATATTATATTCTTATGAACTATCCTGATACAGTCGCTTCGCTCCGGAACCCTTGCATATATAGCATTAAAAAAAAAAAAAAACTTTATTTATTTAGCAAATTAATATTGAGATCGGAGAATATACGGTAACATTCCTGAGCATGCGCACAAAGACAATATCTTGAAGTACATTTTTTTCACATTTCTGCATGTATCTTGCAAATACAGAAACATGTATGAATGACTGATATATCTTTCGATAGAACTTTCAAATACAAACATTTTCTCAATATAATGTTCTCTTCCAACATTTATACTTTTCGTTTTAATTAGAAAAAGTCAAAATTTTACCCTTTAAAAGGCTCTCTTAAAGAAACCAAAAACTTTCCTCGAAAGATTTTTGTAGCATTTTTGTTTGTCTTAAAAAGATCTACATTTTATCCATTTGCATGACCAATCTATCTCTTATGGTTTGGTCACAAAATTGGAAAAACTTATGACAGATAGATAACGTTTTTATATAATATAATAACAACTTTAAAACAATTAACAATGGAAAATGTACTAAAAAAAAGTAAATATATATCCATAGGCAAACCCAGGATTTTGAAATGGGGAAGGGAAGGGGGGGGTTAAGATAGTCGGAACCATTCAACCAAAAAAAAAAAAAGTGATAAACATTCAACACCCCCCCCCCCAAAAAAAAAAAAAAAAACCAGATGCTAAACACTAGTTTCCCTCCTCCACACACACTTTTTGATGCATTTGGGGATGGGGGTTTACAACCCATTACAACACTCCCCTTTGGTACGTTAATGTAGATAGCATAAAAAGTCCAGACTGAAGTGTCTGAATTTTGTAATTAATCACAAGTAGCTGCATTGGACTGGAGTTTGGGTTTTTATTCTCAAGAATCCTTGGAATAGGAAAAAATAAATTAAAAAATAAAGGATATAGTAATTGAGACATTTTTTTTTACTTCAACCTCCATGAAATACATTAACCTTCTATGAGCATAATAAATATGATGATCAATTAATGCTGTTTTTATATTAATCGATTTGAAAGTTGTAAAGGTATTTAGAATAACTTCTGATTATATATTAGGCTTTTTTTTTCATTGAAATGTATTAAACATTTATCTACTCCCTCTTACAACCTAAATATAAGAATTTTGATGGATCAGATGGAAAAGCAGAGCAGATACTGGATGTATTGATTATGTCTTCAAAATGTGGACAGAACATTCTAGTAGTAGTTAGACTATAGAGGGAAATGTAAGCTTCTGAAAAGCAGACTATCTTACCTTTCTCAATATAGCAAGGTAAACTGTGTCCATTTATTAAACGATATGAATACTCTTTCACGCTTATTGTTAAAGGTATTGTTATTGGAGCAGTTAAAGTGCATTGGCCGTGACCATTCGTAAACACAAAAGAAAATTCCTTAGTAGTGCTGAGCTCCATGATTTCCCTTTATCTCTGAAATGGAAACAGATGTAAGCATTAGAACATGTTTTTAAAAGAAATGAAAATGTATTTATTTAGTGGAATAAATATTAAACTATGTTTCAGTCTTTGTTGTTTGCTTAGTTAAAGAAAAAGAACAAAGGTCTACTGATTTTATCTTTCATTCTTGTGAATTAAGAGAACAGGTGCAATTATAATGAAAATAGTGAAATGATTTCCGATTTCAACTAATGTAAAATAATCTTCTATAGAAACACATCAGATTGACCAAATGCTCAAAAGAACACACGTACCAACATAGCCTACATCAGGAAAAAACAACAACTCTTCACACAATCAAATCTATTCTCCAATATTTATTTGATCAATACATATTTGATATCTTATTTTATATGAAGCTTATGAAGATAAAAAGATTGTTAGTTTTAATTGGTTTTTTTTTAATAGTATACATTAAGATCAGTTCATTAAAATATATTTATAATTCTTTCACATGTATTTTTATAATAAATGTATGACCTTTTCGGAGTTGACTATATCAAGCACTTGCTGATATGAGCAGTTAGTAAATACAGCAACTATCTTAATCAAATTGTTCACAGTTTTCTCAGCCGAAGTTCAGACTTCCCATTTTGACCTTCGCTACCATTTCAAGGAACATTACCACTGAAACGAAACATCTGCTTTGATGTTAGTTCTGGTTGTTTTTAAAGATGCTGGACGGAGCAGCCTCAGGAAGGTGGTGGAATCAAGCAATTTGTGTTACTAAATTAATATATTAATTTGATATATGTAATGGCAGCATTTCTTATATATATATTAACTGATTAATCAATGTGAATCATTACACACATTTTATACCTTATATGCAGTGACGTAACAGTGTGCGCACGCTTGTGATTTGTTTCTGAAATGATTTTAGAAATGCCTAAAGACCATAAGAATTGTTAAATCTGCCTGGAATCAGTAACATAATATCAAATTAGTTAGTTGCTTTTTTTTTTTTTTTAATTCTTGACATTAGGTTAGGTTAGGTTTAACCACTGTTAATTTTGTCGTCACTTGTATGTTTAAAAAAAGATGTTCTTCAGGATGTGAACAAAATGTTTTAGAATTCCTTCGTGGGAAATGGCAGTTTGGTGACTGTAAGTCAACTGTGATATAACCTACAGTATGCATTGCGGAAAATTACTTAAGATTCCGTTCATTTGATCGCAAAAATCTTTGCATCTGTCATCAGTTTACATGACTAACCAGAATACTTTCAACAGATTTCTTGAAGTTGATCTATTGGCCTGACTTATAAGGCAACCGAAATTTCAAAAAAACAGTAATAATAGTAATTACACTGGTAAGCTAACTATCTTATATAAATGAATGAATATTTACAAAAATAAACAAGGAATGCAAAAAAAAATAAAAAAAAATGAGGAAATAAATATCTATATGCAAGTAAAAGATCTGATTGGGAAAAATAAGTTGATACAATGTGTAAATTACTATATAATTGAGCGTAGAATGGATCAATGTGTCAGGTGTGAAATAATCATGGAAATGCGTACAATGATATACAATATAAGATTATACTTTACATGACAGCACCACTCAAATAATTTAGAATTAAAGAGTACAAACAACAAATTAAATGTAATTTTAAAGTAATGTATTACCAAAATTAGGTCTTCTACTTTGAAAATCTTGTGTTTACCAGATTGTTCTGAAGTTTGTCGATTGCCTTTCGAAAGTGGGTGTTGTTTCATATTATCTCAACTAACGATAACATCCGTAATTTGAATTGGTTTACTAATAATGCATGTAAATCATCTTAAAATATCATCTATTTCTTAATTTTTACAGAAACATTTACTCCTTAATTACCATTTCTTTAATAACTGGACGTTGGGTGGTTTTAAAATATTTTAATTAATCATCTGGGATTCTATTTCAACGAAGGTGTATTTACAAGGAACAGCAATTAATTGTTATATTTGATGAACCAAAATTTCCGTAAACTTATAAAAATAAAGTTTTCCCGAAATTTTTGTCAGCTCCTTGTATTCAGTGCGACGGCTATTGAAATAAAAGAATACAAAATGAGAAATAAAATAACTCAAGGTTTTTCAGAATTATATAAAAAAAAAACAATCAAACATTCAAATTTTATTTCATATTTTTTGTTAATAAAGTATTATTTAATTTTTTTAGGCTCTAAATATTAATTATATATAAGATTATAAGAAATTGTTATATTTCTTTACTATTTTTTCGTTTTATTCAATTTTTGTTTTCACCTTTTAGCTTTCGCAAAATGGACGATTCCCTGCAACTACTCAGATTGCGAAACAATTATTTATTTTGAAAATAACTTCAATAATAATGCAAATATGGAAAATAATTGTATCAATAATTTAGCAAAGATCAGCAGTCTATGTAATGTGTACGAAAAGAGGATAATGAATGAATTATGGATGATGAAAAGTAAAAAAATACAAATTTACGTCTATGAATAGAGAATATTTTTAAACAAACAAATTATATTTACCTGTTTGGACAAAAAAATGGGAAAAGTTTTAAAGGAAAAGAACAAAGTTCATAAGGAATAATAGAACTTTTCTGTAAAGATAGCTATTTCAGTGATACAATAGCAACTTCAGTCATCACTCCCATATGGTCTAGTGGTTAGGATTCCTGCCTTTCACGCAGGCGGCCCGGGTTCGATTCCCGGTGTGGGAAGGAAAATTTTTTTCCTTTCTTCTACTAATACTTTTTTTTTTTTAGATTATACAATGAAATATATACTTTATTTGATTTTGACCCATCAATCCAAAAAATTGATAAATTATTATAAGAATAGAGTAATTAAATGATAAAAGCGATATTTCGACATTAAAATAACAAAAATAAAACTACATTTATTTTTTTTATTTTTTTTTGGTAAATGAACCCTTTATTGACAGTATCTTTTCGATAAACATAAATTTATTAAATACGCATAAAATATAAATTATAAACAGAAAATTGAGATTTAAATGATTGATTAATAATAGACTGTTTATATTTTTTCGTTTGTGGCTGTGTTTATGCATGACAAAGAGGACCTGATAGTAAAATTCTAGAAAATTCGCAAAAAATGAATGTTTTTATTATTATTTTTAATTTATTGTTGGTATCGCAGTATTAAGGCAATTTATCCATATGAGAGCAGTCAACGAAGATTAAAACACTCATTATAAATCGCATATTTATAAACACATTATAAAATAACCAATGTGCATGAAATTAAAAACGGGAGAAAAACTCGAGAATGCACAAATTCGTTAAATTCGTTTTGCTTTTTTCCCGTTTTCATATTACATTTAATGCACGTTAAACCCCATTAATTATTAATTTCTTGCATGAAATTAAAATTAATAAATCTTCCATATGCTTCTAAAAACACATATACAATAAGAAAAACTGCATCTTAAACTGTAACATTTGTTTGGAGAGTTCGCTTTTCGTTTTTTCAGAAATAGCCACTGGATGGAGACACATGCTATGTGGCCGTAGCATTAACTATGGTAGATTTTTTGGGGAAATAAATTTATGGTTCGTATTTTCACCCACTCTAGGTGAAATTTTGAATAAATAATTAAATATCATTATACAACTTTCGTGAATATCTATCTACACTTTTATGAATTAGATTTAATAAAAACAAAAAAAAAAAAACCTTATCTAAAGTAAAACAGAAAAGGTGAAATGGTAAGTAAATAAAATAATAAATAAAATATTATAACAAAAAAAATCTAATTAATAAGTAATATTGGAGGACTATTCCATCCGACCAACCAACCAACCCAAAAAAACCAACATGTAACAACTTTTCTGTACTTCAAATTACTTTATTCAATGAGAACACCTTCATTCGACCATTCAACCATAAAAATACAAAAACATAAAACAAACAAACAACATAAATACGTCGAGGAAAACTATAGGCTGTTGCCTAGGGCCAAATTCTATTTTTTTTTTTAGGTTGGATGTGAGATCGAGACCCTCAAGTTATATCAGTGATATAAATAGGGTCTCTCTATAAATTTATTTAAAAAATGCTTAGCTAGTCGACGCTTGTCTTCCCACAATGTCAAACTGCTCCTGAATAAAATTGTGGTCGAGAAAAACTATCCTAGTATTGTGAACAGCGCTGTTCCATTTATCAGGACAACCTCACCGCCTTTCAATTCACTCTCCATGGATTCAGGTAAATGACTCACGCACGACGAATTCTTGATTACAAAAAGGTTATTCTTTCTGATTATTCTCACAACATGAGTCATCTACTCATATTATATATTAATTCACGTATTTTGGCATGTATTTCTTCATTTTCAACATATTTATAAATGGAAGATTTATTAATGTGTTTGTTTTGTATATTTTATTATTTATATTATAGTTTATTATATATGAAATGTGTAATGACACTTTTGATATTGATATACTTGAATGTCTATCCCATATAGTCTAGTGGTTAGGATTCCTGCCTTTCACGCAGGCGGCCCGGGTTCGATTCCCGGTGTGGGAAGATTTATTTTTTTATACTATAAAATCATTCTACAAAATCGTAAAGCACCTTATTTTATTTTTAAAAGTAGGCCTTAGTATTTTTCAACAATCAATAATTAAGAGCTTTTTTTACAAATAAATTCATTTCCAACGTACATTTATGGCATTATATAATATCTAGTATTTACATTGTTACACTCTTTCCAGTGTTCTGTAATAAGATTAGAAAACTTTCGCAGATTAATAAATTGACAAGTACTTGCTTCTCTGTCTCAATTTTAATTCTATTTCATCCTATTTTTTTTTAAATTACAATTAATATCTTTTTTAATTAAATAATTAAAAGAAGGAATTAAATGCATGAAATTTAATTTTTTTTTTTTTTAAAAATTCATAAAAATAATTATAGCGTAAATGAAGTCAACTATTTTTATTTGGTTATGAAGTTTTTCTTTAAATATATAATTGAATTTTTATTATTAATATCTTCAATATCACAGTTCAACAAAATTATTCTTTAAAAATAAACGTCCCATATTTCGTCTTCAAACCTTTTCTATTGTAAAATATATTATTAAACGTCTTTCACGACACCAGAAATAAATGTTAAAACACTATTATTATTAAATTATTCTTTATTTGTTCACGAAAACAAGTAGATAATGTTTTATTTCTCTTTTTAATTTATAATTTATGGAAAGTAGTAGAAAATTTCAATAAAAAATACAGTATGACGTAGTTATTCCAGAGAAGTACCTACTTAGGTAATAAAATAACCAAACTGTATGTCTGTCCCATATGGTCTAGTGGTTAGGATTCCTGCCTCTCACGCAGGCGGCCCGGGTTCGATTCCCGGTGTGGGAAGAGAATTTTTTTTTTTTTCTTTTCAAATAGGTAATTTCTTCGATTAACAAGTTAGAAATCAGTGATCAGCGAGTTTAATAACTTATCCTTTCAGTTTTCTCTCGAGATTTGTATTTCGTTACAATTTTTGGACTAAGGTTTTGAAATACTTTCACTTAATCCCGACAATGCAGCGCTTTACTTTTGTTCTTTGTGTCATCGCATTTCAATTTTTATAAAAAATATTTCACATTGTCACGAGCGTATTTCTAGTACAGTAGTGATAAAAGTATCCCCTCCCCCCCAATCTCTATTCTAAAGCTTTTAATCTACATAGCACTATTTATACACTTCATTTACCGCTATTTGTCAAAGCATTTTGTTGAAGCGCTTTATGGAAAGTTTCTGTTTCAAATTTATTCTGTAAAACTATTAGCAAAGACATATTTATATATTATTATGTCTTTGCTATTAGTTTTAACAATCTATTAACAAAAAAAAAAAAAAAAAAAAAAGCCAACAACATACAACATATAAAAAAGAAAATAGAAATAGAATCTAAAAAAAAAAATTGTATTTTCTTTTCTTTTTTTCTAATTATTTTTGTGATTTATCATTCATTTCGTTCTATTGCCTGGAAGATATTAGCTTAAATCGCTATTTTTCAAAAATAAAAACCTTTGTGGTTTACAGTTCTTGAATATTTTTCAACTCATTACGAAAATAAAAAAAAAAAGTTTTGTTGAATAATAAATAATGTACGGTAGTTAAAGAAATTGTAATTTAATAAATTACAAAAGAGAACGTGGAAATTACAATGCAAAACGAAATGCAATATGAGTAAAAAGAAAGCTCCACATATACTTAAGGTTGAAAGTATAACATTAAACAATATAAACATGCTTAATCACTGTAATTTTAGATTCTTTACCGAGGATCAATGTTTTTCATGTATGCGAAGCAAAGAAAATTTTAAAACAATTATACATAGTTTTTATACATTCTGTGCGCGACGTCCTCGGCAAACAATGGGCTTGAAAAAAAAAAAACCTTTATACAAATTTTATAAAGAGATGGAAAAGTTACTTTTAAAAAAGAACTGAGTTATAGATACCGGTCACTTTAGATTTCCCCCCCCCCCCCAAAAAAAAAAAAAGAAAGCTTCCAATAAATAAAAAATAATATCTCAGGATCTGAGCATTATATATATCTTTGATTCCTGGCTTTGTTCATAAATAGCGAAACTCCTTAGGATTCTGTCGAAAATAATCCTGTACTATAATCAAACTGTGGAAATCGTGGATGGAGGAATTGTACTCGTATCAACACTTACCAGCAACATTTTAGACATTCCAAACTTCAGCAGAAAATAACTTACAGTGAACTTTTCATAAAATGACAATTTCTTAAAATGCCAGTCTTTTTTTTTTTTCAAAAAATCGTGAAAATTATAAAACGAAGGTTAAGCCTACGTTTATTTTCAAATTCTAATATCTTGTGAATATAAACATTTACAAATATTGGATTTCTGAAAGAAAAAAAATACGTATATAGACTGAGCGATATGATTAGCTTTTCTAGGAAAGTAAGGCTTAAGAAAGTTATGTAAATATTCCCGTACAAGTTTTATGATCAAATGAATGAACGAGGTGCATCATAACATAACAAACATTTATTCATTTATTTAAGACCTGGGAATTCTTCAGAAGATTGTGATCTACAAAAAGCGTGAA